>JAVXUL010000008.1:6839791-6854827 GCA_035590515.1 Trichilia minutiflora | reverse complement strand
TGTAAATTAAATCAAATATAAAAATAAACATTAGAAGAGGTTAAAATACTTACCAATGGGTTAATCTTAACCTCTAAAAACTTAAATTATTGCCTTAAAAACTTCTTTTGCATGAACAGTAATCAAACCTCTCTTTAATGTTCTTTGAGTTGATTTCTCCGTTGAATCAACAAAATAAAACTAGTATATTATGGAGGATGATGAGTACTATCAATTTATAGCAAGATACGATAATTAAGTCGGTGCAAAACAAAGAAATCAAAAGAAATTGCAAAAGAAGCAAAAATGACACAGAGAGGGAAAACCATTGGGCTTAAGAAGGTAGAAAGCAAAAATGAAGATTTCATTTTTGCTTTGAGAAGACAAAAGTGTCCTTGAGATAAAAGAAGTAAGAAAAAAAAGACAAAAGGGGTTAAAAATCCAATTTAAGGGGGGGTGAAACATCAAACCGACGCCGTTTCACTTAATTTGGCCAAACCAACGAGAATTCTAATGACCAAACCAGTGTTGAACATTCCTTTTGAGTCCACGACCAGCGTTAGGTCTTGTGCTAGTCATGGGAGATCTTGAAGCCAGTTTGCTTCTATTTTGGCTTAGGTTTTTCCAATGTATCTGGTTTTTGGTTCCCTATGTTACAATATTGATTTTTCTCTCATCCATCTGCAATTTCACTCAAATTTCTTTATATACAATCATTATTGAGTCTAATTTCAATAGCTAAAAGACCTTCATCAATTGAATTTCTCAATCAATAAAAAATTAACTCCAAGAATAGGTGTTCAATTAATACCTCAAAAACTTCTTTCAAATTTTATCATTTCTCATCCAAACCTTCTCAAATCACATAATAAACCTTAATATCATGTTCCATATTCATTAATCCAGCCTAAATATTATTTTAGAAAATAATAAAAATACCCTTAAATAATAAAATGACCAAATGCTCCTAAATAAAAAATTCAGTGTTTACAAGTCATGTAAATGAAGCTTTGAAAGATGAAAATTGGGTGATAACTATGCAAGAGAGTTTAACTAATTTGAAAAGAGTGAGGTGTGGACATTAATATCTAGACCTAGTGATCATCCTGTTGTAGGTAGTAAATAGGTATTTAGAAACAAACTTGATGAAAGTGAAAACATCACTAGAAACAAGATTAAATTAGTTGCCTAAGGGTATAACAAAAAAGAAAGGATAAATTATGATGAAATATATGCACCGTAGTTAGGCTAAAAGCGATGAGAGTATTATTAACCTTTGCATATTTTAGAAATTTTAAATTTTATCAAATGAATGTGAAGAGTGTTATTCTAAATGATTTTCTAAATAAAAAAGTTTATATAGAGTAATATCTCGATTTTGAAAATTATAAATTTTCAAACCATATTTACAAATTCACTAAGATTCTTTATAATTTAAAACAAACTCTTAGAACATAGTATGAAAAACTTGATAAATTTTTACTAAGCCATAATTTTGTAAAGAGAGTTGACACTACTCTTTTTATTAAAACAAACAAAGATGACATATTACTAGCTCAAATTTATGTGGATAATGTCATTTTTGGAAACACAAATAATTCTATATGCATATAATTTTCAAATCTTATGAAAAGTAAGATCTTTTCTTTAGTTATAATCAAAACAATAAAATAAAATAAAATAGGATTTACAAAGCTCTTTTAACACATGAAAATCATACAAAAAATATATAGATGAAAGCAAGAACAATTTATTTTATTAACTTACATGTTGTAAAATGAACCACTTTAATTAATAAGAGCAAGATTTGGATATCTTATTAAGTGATTAAAATAATGACCCCCTTGCACTAAACCTATTAAATAGACTTGTCATCACATCCCTATTAGTTAGAGAACTTAATTAATTAATAAATTGAGTATTTATAGTGATTCAAGCACAAGACTGTTTAACTAAACTTGTTTTTATAATAAAAATGCTAAAAATAAAATGTAGATGTAAGGATCTAAATGATAATATTTAAGCTCCATCACCTTTCTGGTAAAGATGGAACTTTTTACTCAGTAACCAGCAGGGATAGCAAATTAGCTTGGGTCGGACATTCTAGGCCAGGTTTGGCCGGTCCCAATTCATCATAGTTACCGGTTCGATGGTTATGGTTTATGAATAAAATCTAATAATAATAATAATAATACAATTAAAATGATAAATTTAAATATAATTTAATACTTTATACAAATTAGTCCTTGAACTACATATTAATATTGCAGAAAGATATTCATAAAAATTAATTATATTAAATAAATGATAAAATAATCTTGTCCTTATCCGAATTACAATCAGTCTGAGACCTAATCATGACCATAACCGAGTCCGGACTTCCAAAAAACCGAGCTTAGATGGTGGTTTTGTCATCCCAATTAACCACTAAGAGAAAACCTCAAATAACTCAAAAGAATCAATAATTGATTTCACAATCCACTGAAGATGGATGGCTGTTATGAGATTCTCTAAATTGAATATATTTCACATTGAAGACAACAGCGATCAATTGGGATAAAGATAGCAACGAAAGTTGCAATAACAAAAAGGTTGGACAAGGCTTGGAAAAGCTTGCAAATGCATCTGTAAAGATACAGAATAATACTACGCAATGTTGTTCTGTTTTTTGGAAGGAAGATCTAATACAGAAATTTTTGCAATAAACAGCATGAGACAAAAGTCCATCCAACACTCAAATCAGCTAAGGACTTGGACTTGCAAAACACTAGTAACCTGGTAAATTAAACTTGCTGGGACATACACGGGTATACCCACCTTACACCACACTTATAAGGAAATATTAAAAATCATATAGATTGCTAGAGACACACCTTAAACCACACTTAGGGAAATAGACAAATTGAATATAGATTACTAGAGGGCATAAACATATAACAACACACTTATACAGATATAGAGATATACAATCTAATAGAGATTCTTAGACAGATAAAGGTGTACTTTTATACTGGGTAGTGGCACTAATGATATATACCAAGGATAGAACCACAACTCTACACCACGGTAGAACACTTTAGCAAAAATCCCAAGAATAGACCTTCAATACTCTATTCAATGCCGTTCTCCTCCTGTATGTTGTCGGATTTGTGGTACCGATTATCTCTCATAGAAGGAGTTAAGTATAAATGAGGGAATGTAGGCTAGGCCCGAAAGGCTCTATCCCATATTCTGAGGTGAGCCTGTCAAATGTGGGAAGTCTGAAAAAGAGCTTGCTTGCTAGACTATATGAAGCAAGACATCCTTCTGCTTGGGGGTGTTATGCAAAAAGCTCAAGAGATCTATTGGCAGCTGTACAAAGTGGACATAGAAAGCAAGATAACCCTTTCTTCACTGGCTCTAAGCATCTTTCGTCTGAGGTACTACGATGCAGATAACTGGCCAATCCACATCCTCAACAGGAATGAAGACAACTTTCTAAGGTGTGCCTACTACGGTGGTCATATGGATGTATACAAACCATATGGGGAGGAACTATACTACTACGATGTGAACTCTCTCTATCCCTTTGTAATGAAAGAATTTCCAATGCCTGGTGGTGTTCCCGTCTGGCATTCAAATTTGGATGGGAAGGACTTAGATAGCATTTTTGGCCTTATTGAGGCATATGTGGTATGTAGGTGTTCTCGCTAAGTATATCGTTATATATCAACTCACTATGCCTGATCAAATGTTTATATTGATCTTCATCGCAAACCTCGGTAGTCATGCTTCCAGGGTTAATGCCAAATCTATCGTACAATGAAAAAAAAGAGCTGGTCAGGTTTTGGAGTGTGTTTTTTGAAGCTATATTGGAAAGCCCTACACTGGGTGAAGGAAAGAAGACTAAATCACTTCTGTATAAGGATGAGGTCATCGGAATTTTGCAGAGTGCTAAAGATTGATTCCCATTATGTGATCATGAGTTACGTAATCTCCAAATGGAGATTGAGGACCTGACATTCAGGTGTTTGATGAAAACTCACTGTTTAAGACAGTTCACAACATCATAAGAATCTTAATTAGGAAGGATGGGATAAGTGCTAGGGATTACCTATTAGGTCAGGCAATCGATCAGTCTGATATCGAATTGCATTCATAGTTTGATCAATATACGATTGAGGCATTAATAGTTCATGTACTATGTGTTGTTTTTAACCTGCTTGAATAAGAGCCAATAATTTGCATTGCTTCTTTGGTTGAACAACTAGATTCTAGTGTATGGATACAAGCCTTATTATTGAGATCTCGCCAGTGTAAAAAATCGCTTAAAAAAAAGGTGCTGACAAGGAAAAAAGAAATTAAACAAACACAAATGAAAGTCTGCAAAACTGGAATGACATCCAAGAGAAGCTGCCTTATGTCCTATACTAGCAGTCCAAAGGAAAAGATCATAGTCCCCTAGCATTTCAGAGGAGAAAATTGCTAAATTATAACTTCGGGCTGAACCCAATGAAACAGGTTTTATTTCAAGAGGTACTAAATATTCTCCCACAAACAGAGTTTACAATATAACCAGCATAATATATTCGATTCAGAGCCATTAAGCTTTATTTGTAAGCGATATAATGTGTTCCATTCAAAGCCATTAAGCTTTATTTGTAAGCAACATTATGTGTTCAACTCAGAGATATTAAGCTTTATTTGTTGCAGCAGTCCCGTTCCCCTCTTACTTTACAATTCGCAATACCACAAGAGGGAAAAAAAAATCAACAACATAGAAGTGGAAAAAAAATTACTAGAAGAAGATAAACATATTTTAAATGGCTTAAAATTGCATTGCATCATATTGATCTCATACACTGTCAAGGACCCAACTATTTATGCGTTAAGAACTTGGATCTGACACCAAAAAGTTTAGACATATTAAACAGATTTTACTAAAGTATATGAAAATTGTAAGAAGCAACAATTTTAACCGGAACAGAATTCCTATGAAAACAGAGGTAGATGTCCAAGCTTGTCAAAAATTTCAAAGGTTGCTTAAGTGGATTCAGTCACAGACCTTGGCAGATGATTCATGACCAAAGGAGGACGTACAGCTTGGTGGTTGGCCAACTTCTTTTGGCGAGCCTTATACATTTCTTCAGTCTCAATTACAACCAACCTTTTTACCTATGTATGCGACATTTAAATTAAAATTAATTGCAAGAACAAAATGAACTGACCATGGAAAACCCACAGGTAGTGGAGACGTTGTGGAAAACATTAAAAGAAATTCACTTTGAACCAGTTCTGATACCTGTTGAAGCATTCCCCGGACAGTTGGAGTGTTACCCTGCAGGACAGTACGGTTGCATTTCCGGAGGCGTAATAACTCTAATGTGCGCCTGTGAAGCCTTCTCGTACCTGGCATCCCTCTCACAAGGGTTATATATAAGTTGTGGCTCCATTCAATTGGAACACACGCTTTAAAAGCTTTGAAGGCATTCATTTCTTCCTCGGCTCACCAAAACTCTTTGACATCAAAGCAGTGAAATAGCTTAATATAACTATTAAGAAAGAATAGAAAAAGAATAACATAAAAACAATAACAATGACACATTAGTGTTGGTGAAAATTAAAAGAATGAAAATTAGTCCAACAAAGGTGTAATACGTGGAATGCGGATAATTATCAAAATCCCAGCCATATTTCACCACGAATATGATGGAAAAGCAGCGGGGATAAAATAATTAACGCCTAGGGTTGTTCTTGTTGCCATTCATTATCAAATGAAAGTTGTATTAGAAATCTAAACCCTAAAAATTTGATTCCCTTTACTACAATTTTGGGAAAACCTGTTGAATGAATCAAGAAAATAATCTGGAAAGATGGTGATATTGTTTTAAGATTGTTAATACACTGCAACATAAGACTAAAAAGAACTTACATAACCTTTGAAACTCAATTTTACTGTTTTATATTTATATATCCACTATGCCGTGAAATAAAAATATTTAAGCCAAGACAACATATTTTTTGCTATAACGTTGCATCTACGATGATTCTATAATAGAAAGCACAGATATTTTCAATTCTCAAAATACTTCCATGAACGGCATGAGATGAAGAAAACAAACAACAATAAATTAAAAACAAAAAAGGAAGAAACTTCAAATGCGACATACTTCATACCGGAGTAGTGTAACTGTCCGAGAAAGTATCTGTTTGGTCCAGATTTCGGTCAGAAAACAGCGGCTTGGCTGGTTGCTAGTGGTTAAATTTTGCGAAGAAAGGAGGACTATGGGACAAAGCGAAGGATATTGAAAACAGAGGTTTATCGAATGGCCTCAGGCGGGCTTAAGATGGGCCCAACAATAAAGCCCAACTCTTATTATTGGGCTTTATAAATTTAGAACAGCCCACTCTGTGTACATCCGATGAAAAAAATAAAGCCTGTATTTTTCATTAAAGAAGAAAACTATCATGCCAAAGTTTTCATGTCATTTTAATTGAAACGCCCAATTCTTTCTAAATTGTTTTATTTATTTATTTTATTAAAATTAAAAAATTATTATATTCTGTTATTTTAAAAAATAATCTTGACTGTTTCATTTTTTTTTATAAATGTTAGCACTATCAATTTTTTTATTATTCCAACCTTACAATTATTATATAAACTCCATAATAATTATACTTTTACTGCTCATAAATATTCACTTAAAAAATAAATATTTTAAAATAATAATTTAAGAGATATAAACAAAATAATTTAATTATGCTTAATATAACTTGCTCCCTAAATTGCTCTTAATGGCTATGCTATGTATGTATCTAGTCATGTGTATCATCCTTTGAAATAATAAATATTTTTTAAAATTATAATTTATAAATGATAATAAAAATAATTTTATAATTTAATTTTTATTTTAATATTAATTTAAAAATTATAAAAACAATATATTTATTTAATACATATGTGCAATATTTATTTTTAAATCTACATTATTGATTGATTCAATAGTAAATAGACATGATTGCTTTAAGCTTCGTGTTCAAATTCCTTTTTATTCAAACTTTGTAAATTTGAAACCGAATTAATAATTTAAGAAAAGAGTAGTAGCATAAAAATGTATTTCATTTGATTTGTATGTAAGTGTAAACAAAGAGTTTATACTTGGTTAGAATCAATAGCAAATTGGGAATTGAAGGGTAAATTCAAAAACAAGTTAATAAATTGAAGGAGTAAGTAATGGTATAAAAATAGATCCCATTTCATTTTATATGAAAATTCCAGTGTTAACCAGATTTATTTCAAACAATTAATTACCATCCATGATTAACAATTGATTAATTCTTTATTTAATTACAAAAACCACGAGTTATTACAAACAAATTTACATCACAGCATCTATATATTCTATATAATGTTTGGTATTTAACATTCCCTTAAAGCTCATCTCTCCTTCTGCGATAGTCAGCTCCTCGTATTTCTTCTTCACAGTTTCAGTTTTAGCTAGGTTCACCAAGGATGGCTTCTCCTGTTGTAACTTGCATCGAAGCACTTGTCAGCGGTCTGGCTTGCAATTCCTTGCTCGGCTTCTCGAAGCTTTTGCTTTTCCTCCGCAACTCTTTCGAACTCCTTCGCAGTGGAGGGGTGCTCTTTCGGATGTTACATGGCTACTATGTCCTTTGCTGTACTCCTGAAAATTCAATTCATTGAATTAGATAGTGTTTGAAAAAACGTTAACACAAATACTTATGGATCAAGTCAGAGATCGAAGGATAATTTTGTTAAAGCCGTTTATTTTGTAGTACGAGTAAATTGTATATATTTCGTAAAATCCCCAACGTTTTTCTCTAAATAAATCTTTAGCCCTCCATAAGATTAGGACACTAGCTTATTTTCATTTATGTACAAACTAGCTGATTATCTCTACGTTTAAGGGTTGGTACTCACTATCTTCTAAAATTACACCTTGTATCACTAATCATAGATTAAATCCCACATATAACATTGCTTACAAGCTTTCCCGAGTGAATTTGCGGATTAGCCATGTGATTATATATATGCTATGTAACATTTGTGTAAACAGTATAAATGTATAATCGAATAACCCATTCTGTGAATAATCTAATCGATAGAAGTAAATTTGAGATTATGTGATTAGACGTATAGTCTTTAATTATATTATTAGATATGTCCGTAATTTAAGTAGAGATCGTGACAGTAGAATAACGTACTAATCTTTTTCAAAAATTAATCGAAATACACATAAATTTATCCGGACACCTTAATTATAAAAAAAAAATGTGTAAGCCAATAATTCTCTTAGCTCTAAGGTTAATTAATCTAACGTTAATTAATTAAGATACTTTGGGCTAATTTCTCGTACTCGTATATACGATATCAAAATTAGCATCTACTTTTGACCTACACATATAACTTTTATTTTCGACCCAAAACGATGTTCACAATGCTCTAGTTTTAAAATTTTATGCTTCCTAAGACAATAACATCTAAAAACAAGATCAGATTTCAGTGCAACAGTATGACGATTAGATGTAGATGTAGAATATTACTATTTATTACCTTGAAAGGCTTGTAGAGATGAGCTGTCAAAAGCTTGATAGAAGACGGGCGTGAAGATTTTTGCAAAAGAAAGATAAACCCTCTCACTTGAGAGAGCAGCGACATCGATGATCTATTTGTTTCCTCTCCGGCTAAATAATAATAAATCGAATTAGTGGAGACATTCGAAATCGAAAGGAATAAGAATTCAGGATGGATGTTGTTGTTACCTTTTAAGTTCTGCGTGGCTTTGAAGAAAGACAGAACAAGACACGTGGTTCGTTATACATCCGCCATCTCATATTTTCTGCAGGCAAAACTCAGTGTGTTTGGAAGTTATCGCCTACTGGAGTGTTTATCCTGCTGGACTTGGACCTAGCGGGGTATAATTAGGTGAGCGCACATGGAGGCTCTGGACTCTGGTTAGTAGTTGCTTACAGCCCTGTTAAAATAACCCTACGATATCCAATTGAAACTCAAGTAAAGCAGTTGATCAAAAACATGCAGGTTTCCTATTTGTTCACAAAATTAGCTCAGTACGTTGGGATATTACAACAAATGCAGAGCAGGTTTTACGCTGAAGTCTATAAATGGCTGTGGATACATGGTTTCCGACGACATTCGCTCGAAACAACGGAAATGGAGGGTTACCCGAAGTCACCACCTGGAAATCATGGACCTTCAAGCTCTGCTCAGGTTGGCAGCCGCTGGCTTGGGCTATGCCATTGGCTAAAAAGCCTATAACTTTTGTCCTCTTCTGATGAGCTTTTGAGGGTAATTTAGTCTTTCTGTTTTCCGCTAGGGGTAGAGTTGTAAATGAGAATTTATTAAGGTTGTATCTGAGTATTCCGGGCCACCCGGATCAGTCTCTCGAACTAAGCACCTTCTAATTAGCAATTAGGGTTTCTCTGCTCATCACTCCGCGGGGTCGCTCAAAGTCTTATGCTGTTCACCAGAAAAAATATGGAGTCAAACGGAGGTGGTGTTGACGTGTCTCGAATTCTCAGTGAAATTGAATCTCTGAAGGCTGCTAAGAGCGATATTGAGCGTCGACTGTCTGTTCTCGAAGCTCAGCTTCGTGAGACGACTATTAACCAGGGGAAAAACGACACCGTTCCTAATGGTATTTGTCGTTCAATTTCATCCTTCGACTCCGACAACGGTCACGGATTGTCACCAGACATGATCTACCGTTACAGTCGCCACCTCTTGCTTCCTTCTTTCGGAGTTCAAGGTCTGATTTTTCAATTAATATTATCAACTTTTTGTTTTGGCTTTTTTCCCTTCAATTGAAAATTTTTATATATTCTGTTGTAGGGCAATCGAACCTCGTGAAATCTTCAATTTTAGTAGTTGGAGCTGGCGGCTTGGGCTCGTCCGCTCTGTTGTATCTTGCAGCTAGTGGCGTTGGTAAGATGGGTTTAGAGTTAATGAGTATGGTTAATTGTGTGATAGTGCTTTAACTAAGCAGTGGTTCCCACAAAAGTATTTGTCTGTCCTTGCGTTTTTTTTGGGAATTGCTTAATTTATCCAAATGCTTCTTTGTCTAGTTTAGGCTTCAGCCAAACATTTTGAATAGGCTAAAACTACACTTGGATATCTAGAGCTCCATTGGCAGTTCTAACACAATCCATCTTCACTTCATTCTGAAAATTTTGTTATGTAATTATTGAACAGCTGCAGTATAGTGTACCCCTTTTAAATGGATATTTGTGCAGTTTCCAGTTTTGCATATTTTAATTGCGTAAACTTAATTTTGTTGGATTTGTTTTCAGGGCGTCTTGGTATTGTGGATCATGATGTGGTTGAGCTTAGTAACATGCACAGGCAGGTATATGTTTGAAATTTTGCAATGAAATTGTTGATTATGTTGAATGTGATAGTACTTTGTTTATCGCCAAACTACTATCAAATTAGTCTCACATTGCAACCATCAACTGTTGGCTCAGGATATGAATATATACATCCTTGTGTAATTTCAGATTCCTTTGTTGTTATGCACCTTCAAATTTTTGGTTCTTTTCTCAATGTAAAGATATTTGTCTCCCCTCGAATTAGTTTTATACAGGCCAATGGTGAATGTGCAATTTACAAAATTGAAATGGAGTACTTTATTTTTTAATTTTCTCTTCCTTAGTATGTCCTGTTGAATTCTATTTCCTGTTATTGTCATTGTGGTTATGAACATATTGTTATCAATTTCTTTGCAATTTACTGATTTCAGGTTATCCACACTGAAGCTTATATTGGTCAATCGAAAGTGAAATCTGCTGCTGCTGCTTGTCGCGCGTAGGCTATAACTGATGGGATATTTTTTGTATTCTTCATATGAAATACCTTGCAATCATATTGTGAAGGCCAAACTCACCTCTGACTTTTGCTGGGAGTTAAATGGTGTTTTTTGCTGTATTGTTTTGTCCTAATCATTTAATATGGGTGTGTTTTTTAGGATCAATTCCAGTATTCAGATTATTGAACACAGAGAAGCTTTACGCACATCCAATGCTTTGGAAATATTGAGCCAGTATCCTTAAAAAAATACTTTTTAAATGAAAATATTTCTCTGTTCAATATTTCCTCCCTTTTCCATTGGGTCTGTACATCTTCTATAACTGCTGTCACTTCTTAGATATGACATTATAGTTGATGGAACTGATAATGCTCCAAGCCGTTACATGATCAGTGATTGCTGTGTGGTGTTGGGAAAGGTAACTGATTCAGTAGGGTACATATCTTTTGAATGACTGTGTAATGATGTATAAATTGACATTAAAATATTTGTGTGATGAGTGGTGATTGGAGTTTATTTAAGTTATATTTAAGTTAGACATGACTCTTGTCCTGCCCAAATTTTTTTAAAATGAGAGTTTTAATGCTCTCTCTTGTAAGAATATCTCCAGTTATAAACATGCATATATGCAACTATGAGGCAAGGTTTTAAATGCTATAACTTGAAAGAGAGCCTAATGTTGTGCTGTTCCCCCTTGCAAATATTAATAATCTGCGTTGTTGCATGCAGCCTCTAGTATCAGGCGCTGCAGTTGGACTGGAAGGACAGGTATATATTGTAGTTTCTGCTGCTCTTATAGCTAAAAGTATGTAATGTTTGTGTGTGGAAATTTAAAGTTTAGCTTCCATATTTATTTGTATTGCTACTGATTGATAAATTTTATGGTATAGCTCACAGTTTACAACTACAGTGGAGGTCCTTGCTATCGTTGCCTATTTCCAACTCCGCCCCCAACGACTGCATGCCAAAGATGTACTGATAGCGGGGTCCTAGGAGTAGGTACGTCAACAATTTATTTGGCACAGCCAAAGCTAGTTTTAAATTATGAGTTTGAATCCATAATGACTATTTACAAAATCCGTTAACTTTTGTAGAATTTTTCTTTAGTTTAATTTCATTTTCCCTTGTTTATGCAGTAGTAGTTAAGGTTTTTTTTTTTTTAATTTTTAATTTTTTCAATTACACCCAGCACCCAGTTTGAACTCTGGTGGCCAGCTTAGGGTATGCCATAGTATTTAAATACGTTAATTTTGGTGTTGGTATTTAGAAGGAATCTGAAAAGGCATGTTAATCAAAATTTTTCTTGAATTGATTCCCCATTGCTCAAATTAAATTTTATGGTAGAGAAAAAACCCTTGAATTGTGTATTTTTTAGAAAGTACAAAGATGAGGAAAATCTGTATCAATAGAGTAAAGAAACCATCCTACTTTCTGGTTGCTATATGAAAGAATAATGCTCTTAATTATTTATTCTCAGTTCCTGGAATCATTGGGTGTCTCCAAGCATTAGAGGCCATCAAAATTGCTAGTGCTATTGGGGATCCTCTGTCTGGAAGAATGCTTCTGTTTGATGCACTGTCAGCGCGAATCCGTATCGTATGTTGCATGCCCTTTCCTGAAGCTTATTACAGTTCAACTTGTATAGGAAATACATGATTCCTGTTAAGTGCTTGTGGTGGACATCCTTTCTTTTTTTTTTCAAGGGGTTAATGTTCTCAGTTATCAATAGTTACAGTTTATTTTACCAGATTGGACTTGTGTATGCTTTGGAATTGAGGTGCTGTGGGATAAATTCACTAAATTTTGATTTTATATCAGAGGTAAACATTAGCTAGTGAGTAAAAGTGGATGTTTACCAAACACTTCAGCTGTTGCACTGCAGTCTCAAGCATACCCTTAGATTTGTAGGGTTTCTAATATGAATAACTTACTATCTACTAATATATTTCGTTGTTGTATCCACATTTGATTTGTATTATTTGTTGATATGATATACACTGTTGCTTAGGTCAAGATTAGAGGCAGATCAATTCAATGCGAAGCTTGTGGAGAAAATTCAGCTTTTACCCAAGACCAATTTCGAAATTTTGACTATGAGAAGTTCACTCAGTCTCCTCTGTTTCCGGTATTCATTGCATTCTGTTAAATTATTTTTTAATTGCCTTTAGTGTTTGCTGTTTTAGCTGAATCATCCGATCTTTCGCATTATGCACAGCTTCCCTTGAAGTTGAACCTACTTCCAGCAGATTCCAGAATAGGCAGCAAGGAGTATAAAGAAATAGTAGACAATGGAGATCCACATATATTAGTGGATGTCCGGCCAGCCCATCATTTCAAGATTGTTTCTCTTCCAAACTCTATAAACATTCCTCTTTCAGATTTGGAAGCCAGATTACCTGAAATTTCATCAGCAATGAAAGAAGAGGAAGAAGACACAGGATCCAAATTGGGTTTCGGTTCCAGGCTGTATGTAGTATGTAGAAGAGGCAATGATTCACAGAGAGCTGTGCAATATCTTCGCAAGACGGGTTTCACTTCTGCTAGAGATATCGTTGGAGGTTTGGAGTCTTGGGCACATGATGTGGATCCCGATTTTCCTACTTATTAATTGTCACTTTTCCATGTTCTACCCTCCCTGTTCTATACTTGAATCTAAGTTTTGTTTCATTTACGTGTTGTAATTTAGGTTCATAAATGACATGCAACCATAAGAAAGAGTACCCTGTTGCTATAATGCATATGTATTTTTTTTACCTTGAACTAATTAATATTTGCAAGGATAATATCCATTTATGCTTGCCTAAAACAGGTTACTAATGCAAGGTATATCTTGCAAAGCTTTCTTGCTGATCAAATTTATTCCCATAATGCAGCACGAGTTTAGTAAAAATGTATCAATAAAATAATGGAGAAAAATATTGGATGCGGTTGACTGGAATTGGATTCTCACGGTCTATTTGCTGCTAATGTTTAGCAATAATTTTAATTAAAATGATAAAAATATTATTGTATATTATCATATTATATTATAATTTTAAAAGTTGTAGATTTTATTAAATAAATTTATCTTGTCATTTAGTTCTTAAAGTTTTATAAATTTTTTGTTATTATTTAATTTTTTAATGATTACAATGAATGTTTTGGATGAGAAACTGTTAAAAAAAATGGCGTGGAATGATGGCAACACTATGGAGGAGGAAAGAGTATATAAATTGTAAATTGCTATTGAAGGAAGTTAGATCCAAAGACAGCACGAAAATGGAAATTATACTACTAAAAATTATTAAGTTACAATTCAAAAATTATATATATATATATATAATATTATTTATGTTTATTGTTTCAACCAAATTCAAATATGGGGCTAGGTGGTATATAATTTAATATTTTATAAATAATGATATAATAATTAACCTAATTTAAATTTTTTTAATTACTTAAACATAATTTAATTCGCAAATTTATTTGTCAATGTCCGTAGATATGATCATTTATATGTATCCTCATTCCCCAACTGCAAATATGGTATGAAATAGACAATGGAATTTGTTTTCACTTTTCACGGGTCACCCAACCTCGTATGACATTATCTTATTATGATTTTTTCGAATTTGCAGCCAAGAAAATTATCTTCACTTATAAAATGAAGATAAAGTCAAACTGACCCGACAAAATCAGATGATAGTATGAAGGTGCTGCGCTGCATTTCTTGGATAGATTATTGACAAGGAAGACTACCATCAATGGAGGTCTGACTTCGACTAGATTTCGTCTTCATTAGAGGCAATCGGGGAAATTTTCACCATTTTCTACTAGGAGATATATATACTTTTGGTTGAAGCATGTACTACCTCAGCAGGTTATTGAGAAAGGAAGTTAAGGTGATTAAGCTTAAAACGAAAAAGGACGTAATAATTGATTTTGTTTAGTAAAGTGGGACATGTGGCAAATGAAAAAGAAGATGATGAGTAGAGCTGTAAAGTTCGGTTTAACGGATTGATTCATTTAATCTATAAAATAAACTGATTAAAATCAATAATTTTTAATTCGTAGGTTAAATGGATCAATTTAATTAATCGTAGATAAAAGAGTTCAAATCTGTTTAATCCACGGGTTAAACAGACAGATTCAATTATATTAATTAAATATTTAAAAATATATTTTTTAAATTAAATATTTATTATATATTTATAATAATAAAATTTTAATTTTAAAAAATTAAATTAAAAATATT
>JAVXUL010000008.1:6819312-6839691 GCA_035590515.1 Trichilia minutiflora | reverse complement strand
AGAGTCTTGACACATAATACATCACGGGATCTCATTTTGCATTCATAATCAAATTATCAATTAATATCGCAACTGATAGAATTCAAAATGATATAATAAATGCCATTTATTAATTATAAACAAATTTACAATTAATATGTATAATATATATACAATACGGTGATAGCCCTGAACAATATGACATGATTGGTTCTAGGGCATATCTTCAACAATCACTGCGGATATAAATGCCTTAAATAAAGCAGGTTCAAGTAAGCTTCTGTTGTGGCACCAGAGGCTTGGACATTTAGGCATCAAAGAACTTACTGAACTGAGGAGAAAAGGATTACTTGGTGAAGGAGTTGGTATTGATATGGAGATGTGTGAGTGCTGTGTGTATGGCAAGCATCACAGAACCAGTTTTGAGGAGGCCAACCTGAATACCGATCAAGTATTGGAGTACATACATGCTGATGTATGGGGGCCTGCACAGATTCCTTCATTGGATGGAGGCAGATACTTTCTATTAATTATTGATGAATTCTCAAAGAAGGTGTGGGTATATGTGCTGAAAATCAAAGATCAAGTGTTTGAGAAGTTCAAGCATTGAAAGCAATTGAAAACTATACAAACTTGAGGGTAAAGACCTTAAGGACAGACAATGGACTGGAATTTTGCAGCTCACAGTTTGATAGTTTTTGCAGGAAAAATGGAATAAGAAGGCACAGAACCGTGGCACACACACCTCAGCAGAATGGTGTTGCAGAAAGGATGAATAGAACACTACTTGAGAGGGTTAGGAGCATGTTGTTGTGTTCAGGTCTCTCCAAAAAGTTTTGGGCAGAAGCAGTGAACACAGCAGCATATGTAATCAACAGGAGTCCATCATCTGTGCTTGGATTCAAGACACCAGAAGAAGTTTGGACAGAAAGACAACCAACCTTGCAGCATCTGAGAATTTTTGGATGCACAACTTATGCCTACATTAAACAAGGAAAGCTGGAACCAAGAGCTATTAAAGGGGTGTTTATAGGCTATCAAGAAGGTGTCAAAGGACGGAAGATCTGGTGCCAGGATGGTATTGGTGGTAAATGCATCATCAGTAGAGATGTTAAGTTTCAAGAGGAGGGACTGAACCATGAAAGTTTCAAACATGAAGGAGGACCTTCAAAAGACAATAGAGACACCAACAATGAGGTGGAGCTGGAAACAGAAAGCTCAGAACACAGAAAACATCAGCAGCTCCTAAGGGAAGATGAGGATGAAGATGAAAAGCACACACAGAGTGAACAAAAGAATTTGCAGGATTGTACACTTACAAAAGACAGACAGAGGAGACAAATTAAACCACCTGTGAGGTATAGACATGAAGACATGACAGCCTTTGCCCTTAGTGTAGTTGAAGAGGTGGAGCATACAGAACCTGCAACAGTTGAAGAGGCTTTAGAGAGTGCTGAAGCAGATAACTGGTACCAAGCTATGCAGGAAGAGATGAACTCATTGATGAAAAATGAGACATGGAGGATGGTGCAGCTATCACAGAACAGAAAGGCTATAAGTTGCAAATGGATTTACAAGAAGAAAGAAGAGACTGATGGGACCATGAGATACAAAGCAAGGTTAGTGGCCAAGGGGTTCAACCAAAGAGAGGGCATAGACTACACTGAAATATTTTCACCAGTGGTGAAGCAAGTGTCAGTAAGAATCATCCTAGCTTTGGCTGTATTGAATGATTGGGATCTGGAGCAAATGGACGTTAAAACAGCATTTCTTCATGGCAATTTAGAAGAAGAGATTTACATGAAACAGCCCATGTGTTTTGAGAGAAAAGGAGATGAGAACCTGGTCTGTTTGCTTAAGAAGTCACTGTATGGATTAAAGCAATCCCCAAGACAGTGGACCTGAAATTTGATGAGTTTATGAGAAGCAACAACTACTCAAGGAGTGCCTATGACCAGTGTGTCTACTTCAAAGGAAGAAATTTGAATGATATTACTTTTCTGTTGATATATATAGATGATATGTTGTTGAAAAGCAGGAGAGGAGACAAGTTACAAGAGTTGAAGAATTCTTTATCAGCAGAATTCAAAATGAAAGACCTTGGGACAGCAAGGAGAATACTTGGGGTTGACATCAATAGAAACAAGGCAGAAGGTTGCTTGATGTTGAATCAAAAGAGGTACCTACAGAAAGTTCTTTCTAAGTTTAAAATGAGTGATGCTAAGGCAGTAAAACAACCTTATGTAGCTCATTTCAAACTCAGTAAAGAGCAATGCTCACAGACAGATCAGGAGAGGCATGATATGTGCAGGGTACCTTACTCAAATGCAGTGGGATGCATGATGTATGCAATGGTGTGCAAGAGACCTGATTTAGCTCATGGTTTGAGTGTGTTGAGCAGGTTTATGGCTGATCCAGGAAAGACACACTGGGAAACAGTCAAATGGATGCTCAAATACATCAAGGGAACCTTAGATTTCTGCATATGCTATTCAAAGAATATGCAGGAGACAAGTGCAGTGATAAAAGGTTATGTGGATGCAGATTATGCCACTAATCTAGACAAGAGAAGATCCTTATCAGGGCAAGTGTTTCTACTGAGTGGATGTGTCATCAGTTGGAATCTTCTTTGTAAAGGATTGTAGCTCTGTCAACCACAGAAGCTGAATTAATGGCAGTGGTGGAGGCTGTGAAAGAAGCTCTTTGGATGCACGATTTTGTCACTGGACTAGGAGCAGTAAGTCAGATTTCAGAGGTGCTTTATGATAATCAGAGTACCATTCACTTGTCAAAGCATCAAGTGTTTCATGAGAGATCTAAACACATTGATGTGAGACATCATTTTGTGAGAGATGTGATTGTTGCAGGTCAAGTGAAGTTGCTGAAAGTAAAGACAAAAGACAATGCTGCAGATATGTTGACCAAAGTTGTATCAGTTAGCAAGCTTAACCATTGCTTAAGGATGATGAACTTGAGTATGGATTGGAAGCTTGCAACTGGAAACTGAAGGAAGATAATTGAGCTTGAGTTGCTGAAGGGAAAGAAGAAGAAGGAGATGCATGTGATTTCAGTGATGAACCAAGGTGGAGAATTGTGAATTGGTCCAATATGAAAATCACTACCTTAATGATAAATATGTAATCGTGTGAGGAGAGGACCAATGTGAAAAGTTTTTGTTACATTTCATTAAGGGTAATATAGGAATTGTATAGGAGAAGTTGGTTAATAGCTGTTGGTCTTCAAGAATTAAGTTCTTGGTTTATAAAATAGCAAGAGGAGGAATGAACGGAAGAGCTAGTTTTTCTTCTATACTGGCATCTTCTTGAATATACATTCTTCTTTCTGGAAAAAGCTTTCTTCTCTCTCTCGTGTTTCTTGTTTTCTTGCTTTAAGTTTCTGGATATTTGATTTCCAGGCTTGCTCATTTTGTTGCTGTCATATTTTGTTTCTGCTGAAGTTTGCTTGAAAGCTTGCTAGTAATTGCAGGGTGTAGTGTCTTGTTGTTCTTGTGATTGTTGATCGTGAGTGGTCATCTTCAAGAGTTTTCATGCCATTATTCGGGGTGCTCACATTCCTACCACATTTCGTACTCCCTTTATAATATGATATTATGCTTAAAGGAAACAAAAAATAGAAAAACAAAAAAAAAATGAGTGTTACTTTTTTTATTAAATTCTACTTGATAAACTATGATACAAAAAATATATTCTATTAAATTTTTATATTGTTAAGATTCAAATAAAAAAATTTATTTTATTTTTTAAAGTAAAAAGTATTTTAGAAATTTAATAAATCGAAAAATAAATCATTTTAATTATTTAAAATAAATAAATTAAGACAAAAACAAAAAAAACAGGGGTAATTGACACACACAAAAAAAGTATAGCGTTTAACTTTCATTCACATTGAATTGGGGATTTAAGTTTTTTTTTTAATATTTAAAAAAAAAACAAAGAAACAAAGAAACAAATATCCTTTTCAAAATACAAGTATATAAATTAGCGGAGTGCAAAAATTGCAAGAGAAAATGTCATTGCTGTTCGACCTAAGTATGGCATTGGCATATGCAGATTTGCTATGTCATTTTTCAAACACCTTATGCATTCTATTTGTTTCTTGACAAGCACAAAGTTTGCTCAGCAATTCATTAAAATGTGGACAAAAAACAAATACATTAAAAACTGGCCATTTGCATTTAGATAACGAAACGCTTTCATATTGAAAAGTTCCCTAAAGTTTCCCATCGGAAATGTAGACAGGCCAGTGAGGCCACTACCTTTGATCCACGTCTAGTGATTCGTTGAAGTTGAACAGAACTGTATTTATAATTTTCAAATTAATTTAAAACTAAACAATATTTATTGTTGGTTTTGAAGCCAAATAGCTAACTGTTTTATTAATTGATCCATAGATAAGGCAGGAAAAATAAAAACAAATAACCCATAAATATCAAATAATTAAATTAAATTACCATCCATGACTTGGCAACCATAATTAACCATTTATTAATTTTTTATTTAATTACAAAAACTACGAGTTATTACAAACTAATTTATATCATACCTGAGTATCTATAGATGTTATATATAATGTTTAGTATTTAACATTCCTTTAATCCTTATTTTCCCTTCTGCGATAGTCAGTTCCTGCTTCATGCTCCTTGTATTTCTTCACAGTTTCAGTTTTAGGTTCGCCAAGAATGGCTTCTTTTGTTGCATCGAAGAACTTGTCAGCTGTTTGGCTTGCAATTCCTTGCTCGGCTTCTTGAAGCTTCTGTTTTTCCTCCGCAACTCTTTCGAACTCCTTCGCAGTGGAGGGTGCTCTCTCGTCTATTCCATAGCTACCACGTCCTTTGCTGTACCACTGAAAATTCATGTATGAAAAAACGTTCACACACACACACATATATATATATGGATGAAGTCAGAGATCAAAGGATAAAATGCTGTTGAAGTCTTTTATTTTGTAGTACAAGTCAATTATGATCACAATAGATATTTCTTTCACAACCATTGATTATTTATTAATCATCAGCTGTGTAAGAAATTAATCAGATATACTATAGCCTTTTTTAAAAATCCCAACGTTTTTCTCTAAATAAATCTTTAGTCTTCCATAAGATTAGGACACTAGCTCAGTTATGTACAAACTAGTTTAAGAATTGAAATTCATAACTCCTTGGTATACAAGCCTTTTATCACTAATTACGGATGAAATCCAACATAAAAAATTGCCTGTAAGTTTTCCTGACTAAATTTTTGGATACCCATGGGATATGTAACATATGTGTTAAGCAGTGTAATCGAATTAATTCTCTGACTTCTAAGGTTAATTAAGATACTGTGGTTAGTATATACGATACCAAAATTAGCATCTACTTTTGACCTAAATATATAAGTTATAATTTCCATTTGCGACCCAAAACGATGCCCACAGTGTTCTTATTTCGTAATTTTATGCTTCCTAAGACAACATCCAAAGACAAGATGAGAATTCAGTGCAAGAGCATGACCTGCAGATTATTACTATATATTACCTTGAAAGGCTTGTAGAAATAAGCTGTCAAACTTTTGATAGAAGCTGGTCGTGAAGGTTTGCGGAAAAGAAAGATATACCCTCTCACTTGAGATAGCAGCGACATCGATGATCTATTTGTTTTCAATCCGGATAATAAATCGAATCGGTAGATACATACTGTCGAGAGGATATAGAAATCAGGATGTTATTGTCACCTCAAAAGTCTTGCGTGGCTTTAAAGGAAGAGAGAGACAACAAGACACGTGGGTGGCTATGTGTTCGACATCTCATATTCTTGGACACAAAATTCAATGCGTTTGGATGTTATCGCTTACTGGAATGATCAGCCAGCCGGACATGGACCTAGCGGGCTAAGCGTTCATGATGCGACTCTGGTTAGTAGTTGCTTAAAGCCTTAAAACCCTCTTAAATAACATTACATTCAATTCAAATTCAAGTAAAGCAGTCGATGAAAAAAAAAACATGTAGGTTTCCTATTTATTCACAAAATTAGGTCAATAGGTGGGGATATTACAAAAAATGCAGAGCAGGTTTTACGGAAATCCCACCAATCCGGTGCATTGACAATTGGACATTGTTTTTAACAGAACAAGCAATCTCAATCGGCGAAAAAATGCACCAAAATTGTGCAATTTCAGCTATCTGAAGTCCATAAATGGCAGTGGATACATGATTTCCGACGATATTCGCTCTGAACGACGAAATGGAGGATTCCTCGAAATCGCTACTTAAAATTCACGGACTATGGTTAATTGCACAATTTTGCTGCACAAAATACATGATTTTAGTAGTTGGAGGCTTGGAGCTGGCGGCTTGGGCGAAAAAATGCATCAAAAAATACATGATTTCAATTGATGACTATGGTTAATTGTGTGATCGATAGTGCTTTAACTAAGCTGTGGTTCCCACAAAAGTAGTTGTCCGTCCTTGCTTTTTTGGGAATTGCTTAACTTATCCAAATGCTTCTTTGTCTAGTTTAGTCTTCAGCCAAAAATTTTGCATAGGCTAGGACAACATCGGATATCTAGAGTACCATTGGCAGTGCTAACACAATCTTACTTCACTTTATTGTCAAAATTTTATGTAATTATCGAACAGCTGCACTGTAGTATACCCCTTTTAAATGGATATATTTGCATTTTTCAATTTTTCATATTTTAATTGCTTGAACTTAATTTTGTTGGATTTGTTTTTAGGTCCACTGGGTATTGTGGATCATGATGTGTTTGAACTTAGTAATATGCACAGGCAGGTATATGTTGGAAATTTTGCAATGAAATTGTTGTTTCTGTTAAATGTGATAGTTCTGTTGTTGAACATCAAACTACTATCAAAATAGTCTCACGGTGCAACTACCAGCTATTGGTTCTGGATATGAATATTTACACCCATGTGTAATTTCAGATTCCTTTGTTGTTATGCACCTGCAAATTTTTGGTTCTTTTTTCAACGGAAAGATTATGGCTCCCCTCAAACTGCTTATATACAGGCCAATGGTGAATGCGCAATTAATGAAATTGAAATGGAATACTATTTTTTAATTTTCTCTTCCTTATGTTGAATTCTATTTCCCATTATTACATTTCATTGTGGTTATGAACATATTATTATTGATTTCTTTGCAATTTACGGAATTCAGGTTATCCACACAGAACCTTATATTGGTCAATTGAAAGTGAAATCTTCTGCTGCTGCCTGTCACTTGTATGTTACCACTCATGGGAATTTTTTTGTATTCTTCATATGATGTACCTTGCACTCATATTGTGAAGGCTAAACTCACCTTTTTCTTTTGCTTGGTGTTAGATGGTGTTTTATGCTGTATTGTTTTGTTTTAATCATCTAATATCGGTGTGTTTTTCAGGATCAACTCCAGTATTCAAATTATTCAGCACAGAGAAGCTTTATGCACATCCAACACTTTGGAAATATTGAGCCAGTATCCTTCATGAAATACTTTGTAAATGAAATTTTTTCTCCGTTCTTCAATATTTCTCCCTTTTCCATTGGGTTAGTACATCTAAGTTTTGAGAATTTCATAATTGCAGTCACTTATTAGATATGACATTATAGTTGATGGAACTGATAATGCTCCAAGTCATTACATGATCAGTGATTGCTGTGTGGTGTTGGGAAAGGTCAGTGATTCAGTAGGGTGCTTATTCCCTTGAATGATTGTGTAACATTCTATAAATTGACATCAAAATATTTGTGTGATGAGGGGTGATTGGAGTTTGTTCAAGTTATATTTTAGTCAGACATGACTATTGCCCTGCGCAAATCTTTTTAAAATGAGGCCTTTAACGCTTTCTCAAGAATATCTCCAGTTGTAAACATGCATCTATGCAGCTATGCGGCAATGATATAACTTGAAACAGAGCCTAATGTTGTGCTTTTCCCCTTTGCAAATATTAATAATCTGCATTGTTGCATATAGCCTCTATTATCAGGTGCTGCTGTTGGACTGGAAGGGCAGGTATAAACTGTAGTTTTGTGCTGCTGTTATAGCTAAATGCATATAATGTTTGTATGTGGAAATTTAAAGGTTAACTTCCATATGTATTGGTATTGCTACTGCATTGATAAAGTTTATGGTATAGCTCACAGTTTACAAATACAATGAAGGTCCTTGCTACCATTGCCTATTTCCAGCTCCACCCCCAACAACTGCATGCCAAAGATGTGCTGATAGCGGGTTCCTAGGAGTAGGGATGTCAATAATTTACTTGGCACAGCCCAAGCTAGTTTTAAATTACAAGTTTGAATCCATAATGCCTATTTACAAAATCTGTAAAGTTTTTGTGGAATTTTTCTTTAGTGTCATTTCATTTCCCTTGTTTATACAACAGTAGTTATTTTTTTAATTTTTAATTTTTTAATTATTTTAATTACACGGACCCCGAGCAGGTTCAAATCTTAGTGGCCAGCTTAAAGGATAATGTTGTTAAATCTACGCCCCTGAGGTATGCAATAGTAGTTAAATATGCCACTTTTGGTGTTGGTATTTGGTAGGAATCTGATGAGGCATAGTAATCATAATTTTTCTTAAACTGATTTACCATTTCCCAAATTAAAACTTAATTTGAACTGTGCCTTTTTACTAAGTACAAAGATGAGGAAAATCCGTATCAATTAGAGCGTGGAAGTCATCCTACTTTCTGGTTGCTCTATGATGGAATAATGCTCTTATTTATTTATTCTCAGTTCCAGGAATTATTGGTTGTCTCCAAGCATTTAGAGGCCATCAAAAATTGCTAGTGCTATTGGTGATCTAGTCCCTGGACGAATGCTTCTGTTTGATGCACTGCCAGCACGAATCTGTGTTGTATGCTGCCTGCCCTTTCCCCAAGTTTTTTGCAGTTCAACTTGTACAGGAAGTACTTGATTGCTACAAAGTGTTATAGTGGATATCCTTTCCTTTTTTTTCAAGGGCTTAATGTTCTCAGTTATCACTAGTTACAGTTATTTTCACTGGAGTGGACTTGGTTATGTTCGGGGATTGAGATGCTGTGTAAAAAATCACTAAATTTTAAGTGTAAATGAGGGGGTGATTGGTTAACATTAGCTAGCAAGTAAAAGTGGGTGTTTAGCAAACTCTTCAGCTGTTGCACTGAACTGCAGTCTGAAGCATACCCTTAGATTTGTATGGGTTCTAAACTGAATAACTAGCTACGAATAGTTTTCTTTGTTGTATCCATATTTGATTTGAATTACTTGTTGATATGGTATACGCTGTTGCTTAGGTCAAGAGCAGAGGCAGATCATCTCAGTGTGAAGCTTGTGGAGAAAATTCAGCATTTACCCAAGACCAATTTAGAAATTTTGATTATGAAAAGTTCTCTCAGTCTCATCTGTTTCTGGTATTGATTGCATTCGGTTAAATTGTTATTTAACTGCCTTAGTGTTTGATGTTAGCTGAGTCTTCCAATTCTTCGTATTATATGCAAGCCTGTAGTTGAACCTGCTCCCAGCAAATTCCAGAATAAGCAGTAAGGAGTATTGAAAAAAATAGTAGACAATGGAGATTCACATATATTAGTGGATGTCTGGCCGGCTCATCATTTCAAGATTGTTTCTCTTCCAAACTCCATAAACATTCCTCTTGCAGATTTGGAAGGCAGATTACTTGAAATTTTATCGGCAATGAAAGAAGAGGTAGAACACAAAGGATCTAAATTGGGTTCCAGTGCTAGGCTGTTTGTACCATGCAGAAGAGGCAATGATGCACAGAGAGCTGTGCAATATCTTCACAAGATCGGTTTCACTTCTGCTAGAGATATCGTTGGAGATTTGGAGTCTTGGGCACATGATGTGGATCCAAATTTTCCTACCTATTAAATACCATTTTCTGATGTTCTATATTTATTTTTCTATACTTGAATCTAAATTTATGTTCCATTTACATGTTGTAATTTAAGTTCATAAGTGACGTGCCACTCTAAGAGAGAGTATCCTGGTTCTGTGATGAAGCAGCTGTATG
This sequence comes from Trichilia minutiflora, assembly GCA_035590515.1. Taxonomy (NCBI): domain Eukaryota; kingdom Viridiplantae; phylum Streptophyta; class Magnoliopsida; order Sapindales; family Meliaceae; genus Trichilia; species Trichilia minutiflora. The sequence goes on along the minus strand of JAVXUL010000008.1, from coordinate 6,829,694 downwards.
TTTTCACCGTGAACTATATTTACAAGGATAATTTCCTCATGTGGTTTGCTTCAAACAAGTGGCTAATGAAAAGTTTTGCTTTTAAAGTTTTCCTGCTGATGAAATTTATTCACCGCATGGACGACCCGAGTGGTACGGGTTTCGTGAATGCATCAATAAACTAACGAAGAAAAATATTGGATGCGGCTTATTATGGGATACTTGTGCTGGGTATTTGCAAACTCACTGATATTTAGTAATAATAATTAAATAATTAAAATATTGTTGTAAATTGGCATCTTAGATTAGAATTTAAAAAAATGATAGATTTTATTAGAAGGAAATTTAAATAAATTCTAACTTGTCCTTTAGTTCTTGCAATGTTACAAATTTTCTGTTATAATTTAATTTTCATAATGAGTACATTTAATTAAAGTTTTGGATAAGAAACTGTTGAGAAAAACTCGTATGGAAGAATGAATTTGAGGAGGCAACAACATCAAGGAGGAGATTAAAGATCAAACAACGTACCTAAGCTACTTCTATGCGTATCTGTGTCTTATCCATGCATGGGCAATCTATGCAAATGAAATTTGCCATTGCTATCTGGAATATAATAGGGTTTCCATTCCAGTCCCAAGTACGAGCAACAGCAAGATCAAGTATTGAAAAGCTTTTTGCATGTAACCAAGTGAACTTAAAACATTAAAATAGCATTATCTATTAAAGTAACATTAAATGATCAATATTAATAACACGTCTACCATATCGAACATGAAATCAAAGAACAAACAACTTTGAAATGAATTCCCACTTTCCACACCATACAGGTCCTACATGCATATCATCAGCAACAACAAGACTCAAAACACGCTTGAAAACAGAGACAGAGATAGATAATAATATGCTAATAGCACCATAAGAATAAGACGAGGGAGTAAATGATTTAATCAAACAACTTCAACCCATCATTGAAGGCGGGTGATCACCCCTCGGAGGGCAAGCCTTGGGCTGTCGAGAAGGATAAGGACGCTGTGGATTCCATGGTTGAGCATATCCGCACATACCATGCACACACACTACTCCCCAAGGGCATCGATTCCCACATCTACCACAGTTAAAACGGCTCCTATCTTTGTTGGTACAGAATCCACGACAACATTGCCAAGAAAATCGGCATCGTTGTTCACACAATCCACAGTTGTTAATATCAGAAGACACATCAACACAACGGTTTCTGCAACATCTCATTCGAGTTCCTGGGGCTTCTCCTTGTCTGCATACCCATGGCCTGTTCCAACAACCGGGAGGCCTTGGACGAGGATCCCAGTTCGTTACTTTCTTTAACCATGGTGATGAGGTTGATGAAGATGCATTATTTATGTTATTTTGTTCAACCAATTGCTCGATTGAAATGCCTTGTACTATCACAATGAAAGACCACAATCGTAAGAGCTGAAAGAATGAGGTTAGGGCATTCAGTAGCCGGATCATTTGAACTTTGCATTAAAAGTAACTAGAGAGCTGCCTTAGATTTATACAAGTATAAAAGGGATTTTCAGTTTCTAATATAGAGCTTGACTTGAGGTGTTCATGTTTTTCTTACAGCTTAGTATTAAAGTCTCGTGTTGTGGGAGGTTGTAAAACTACTGATTACGTGATAGGCAGGATAATTTATGCTTTGCTTTGTGCATGGAGATGAGGTGGTTTAGCTTTAATATATATTTTCTTTGTGTCAGAGCTTCAACAAATCCCAAATTAATAAAGTTACCTTTACTGTCATGTCACATTGGGAGGGGTATATTTTCCAATTACATAACATTATACGCTTGAGAGTTATTTGATAAACAACGTGAATCGGTTTCAAGATAACTAAACCAAAATGCTAACGCCCTCTCGAAATGAACAGAAATCTGTGACATAAAGGCACTGCGTTCAAGCAACAAAAACAAAATATTCTAGATATTATTTCCTAAAAACTTTAGAAACTATTGTCGACATCGCTAGTGTAATCCAAAAAGGAAATGTGTATTTAATATTCAAGCTCTCCGCGAGCAACAAACAGAATGCACTTGAGAGAACCGAGTTCATGCTTATTTCCCGAAAGAAATTCAAATCCAACAACAGATACCTAACTTCAAATCCGCCTTAGACACATCAGTTTTCATTGTTTTCCACATTTTCCTGCTGCTCATAACGTCGCTTGAACTTGGCAACCTGTCCAATACTTTCAGCCATTTGGCGCTTTGCCCTAAAGTGGTAAACTTTGCCAACATGATGTATTTTTGTCATCATAACATTCATCAACCGGCCACTCTGAGTCACATAGGATATCCATTGCATCTGAGGGTGAACACCCTTCTTCATTTCCTAGAAACCTGCATTTCAAAAAGAAGTTTACCAAAAGAACTTACACAGAAAGAGTACCAAATAATGTACATTTTCTTTCTTTCTCTACTTGTTTCTTTTTTTTAATTAAAAAAAACAATAAAAAATAAAAAATTGACAAAAAAGGTTTAGCAGTTCAATGCAGTCTTCATCAATAAGTGGACAAGTAAACACAACATTGAATACATTGTTGTCAAATTTGATTCAAAACGCTCAAACACAAAATGTACATGCAATTCAAGTAAAAGAAGTAAATGATGTGTGGAGACAGACAATCTTTGGTTGTTAGATGGCACATATGCAGGTTTTTCTATTGAAATACTTCAGCTCTTTTACAGTAGGAAGCAAATACATGAAGGATTCACACAAGAAACAGACTCATAATGCAGTTACTCAATATTAACCGTAATCCATAGATTTATATCATAAGTGGATTGGACAGATGACTAGGTTTATATACAGAATGGAAGCATAAACTGTTTCCTCGATTGGGGGCACCATGTGGGTACGTAGTGAGGCAAACAACTGTCAAAAATAAATAAGCAAACAAATAAGTAACTACTAAGCTCCATTAGTTTTTTTTCTTTTTCCTTAGTGATGAATAATTTTGGATGCTTTAAGAAATGTTTGCTCCATTCAGTCCCATTCTTATTGATGAGCATGGATTTTCCTAAAATTAGTTCAACCCTTTGCTTAGCTAAAGTTAGCTAGCTCAGGTCAGCAGTAATCTAATTAAGTATTTAGTCTTGACATACCATTATTAACCAAAAGGTAACCGTCAATTCTCAAAAAATTTTAAAAATATATATAAAGAAAAAACACTACGCAGTACATCTAAAACCTATGATACATCATTTCTTTTTTTTTTGCCTAAACTCACTTCTGAACCTAATATAGATGATATACTCGTACCTGCTAATCAAGAGCGTATATATATTGGATAATTTTATAGCCGAGTAAAATAAAACTTTCCAGCATGATAGTATTAGTATTTTGCACGCAAATTCCTCTCCAAAGTTTCAAGACAGAAAATTGTAAACACCCAATCGCTTGCATATCTTTATATCGTAAACTTAAAAACTAACAAAATTTTCACATGATTTCAGTCTTTACACAAAAGAATTTAAGCTTCCACCTTATTTCCTTCCCTTCTGTCGTACTACTGGACAAACGAAGTATAAACATTAAACTGATAAGACTAACTCTCACGGGCATTTCATCGAACACCTTAAGTGGAACAACGGAATAAACAAACTAACCCATGATAGAAGTTTAAATTAGAGGCCTAACTCCCTCAATCTAACCAAATGGAATTTGAAATTCTGGCCAAATCTAAAATCAGTGTTTGATTCATACTTCGTACTTCAAAAACCAATAATTCTGTAAAGAGAATAACTTCCCCACCAAATTCTAATGGGAAAGCCAATGTTCGACGTTATATTCTAAATCCAAAGCCAATTATCTGCTATTGACAGTATTTTGAAAGAGAGGGTTGAAAACTTACGGTACCTGAGAGCCGAAGCTTCTGAGCCTTTGTTACGCAATGTAGATTTGTCTGTGCTTTGTTAACTCTTTAGTAGGTAAACCTTATAATATGGATTTCGCTGAACGTACTTTCTACGCCGTTGGATGGATCTGATTATGAGATGTTTTAAGAAAATTTTGGATTTTCCAAAAAATTATTTATATTTGGGTGGATTTTTTTTTTAAACTTAAATTATTGCACGGGTTTGACGTGGAGATCTCAATTTCAATCTTTTCTCTGTAACAAAAAAAGAATAATTAAAAATACAAAAAGATCGAGATTACATTTTTAAATATTTAATCAAATAAGGTGTGAGAGTATAATGAGAATTTTTTTTACGAGTTTTAGAAGCCCTACGTATATTCATGCAATATGATGTATAAATTGGAATGCCCACAATTATGAACTTCAAGTCTTCATCAGCAATACCAAATTTATAAAATTTAGTTCATTAATCAGATCATATTTTTACGTTATCTTCAATCATAACTAGATTAGTTTATTAAAAAAAATTTAAGTACATCTGTTATACAACAAATTAATTAAAACATATCACAAAAGTAAATTCTATTTTTATCAATTTTTTAATAAATAAACTCATCTCTTAAAAAATATAATCCACTTCTTATCACTTTATGTCCATATCGAATCAAAATAGCATATTCGCATCGCTCAATTGTATTTAGTATTGTTAATATGGTGTAATGAAGGTATCGCATGTATTTAAGTGCCAAATTATTCATAATAAGTTCATTCATTTATTTAATTTTTGTAAATTGATGTGAGGTGTGAAAGTCAAAAAGTAGTTACTTTTTAAGAGTTTAATATGTAATTGCCAGTATGCATTAAGATTTGATCAAACGAGATCCTGTACAACCACAAACCATTTCCCAGGCGGAGGGAATCAGAGACATCAGTTAAGGATCCACAAGTGATAAGTCACAATAAATTTTGTACGCATTTTTTTTCTCAATATGTTTTGGTTTCTCTATGGTCTCAACTTGGCTAAACAACAGAATAAAATAAACACAAATAAAAACCATTAGCACAAGTAGAGGCCCGGATCGGAACCTCAAACATGAGTATTTTACATAATGAAATCAAGTGTCTCGCAAACGCCCGTAGGCACATTAGACTGAAAACAAGAGCAATGCAAACACAGTTTGCTTATTTTGGCTACTGCCACAATCCATAAACGGATCACAATCCCATTAACCGGGCTATCATGCATGAATCAGCCACACACAACCTGTCTGATCATCTAACACAGATCTTACTGCAGAACTAGGCATTCTTGGGTACCAGGAACTATAGCAGGGCGGGAGCTTTTGTCAATGGCATCCTTGGGTTCAACATCTGCCGCCCCAAGCAAAATCTCAGAAACCCCTCCGTTGGTGTTGTCACCACAGGCAATGGCATCAAAGATGAGAGCATTAACTTCTTGGAACCTCTCTTCAGAGAGAGAGACCTCAGCGAGCAACCTCCAAGCATTTTCCTCAGAAGCCTCTTTGTAGTCCTTCTTCCTCTTCAACACCATATGCCCACTAATTTCCCACACGGCAGGGTTCACTTGGGTATCCAGAAGCTCTGAACTCACTTCCCCAAGAGCTTGTTTCTCAGCATAGCACTGTTTGTTCATTATTCAAATTATAAATCAACATGAAAATATAAAAGAAAAGGGTACATAACATGGAGAAAACAAAATTCTCTCAGTTGTGATTCTAGATGCGTTACCTGTGGTAAGAGAAATATGCGCTTCCCGCAATCAGAAACAAGCACATTGTAGGGAATGTTGTTATCTTGAAGGCAAATGCAAGCATCTGAGACTTTGTTGGACAAGTCTTGCAGAAAGTTTCCACCTTCAAAGACAAGGCCCCTGACTGGATAGTTTAAAAGCTCAGAGATGTTCACACCATCATCCGAAGTGACTATCTTCTTGGTTGAAGCCTTCTCAATTGGAAAGGGTAGGGCCAAGTAGTAAGCCTGTAGCCATAGAATTCAGTGAATTGCATTCTAATTACCACCTTTTACTCAAGTTCTAGTGATAAATATCATAAGCAAAATGTGAATTTGAGTACATTAGATGAGAATTTAAAGTATATATTAACCTGGAAGTGAAGGTGGTTGATGGTAGCAAATGCACCCAAGCTGTTGTAACCCACCCGGAAGTATGGATTCCCAGCTTCAGCAGCCATGTAAAGAGCGAGCAAGAAGCTATCACGGTCAATCCTCTGCGGCAAGCACTCAAGAATACGCGGAATCAACAGCACGTGCCCATATTCAATAGGACTAACCTGTTAGATTGTACAACATAAGAACAAAGCTATTAGATTACTTAATCAATCAGCTTCTTAAGCTCTCCTTATAAATTATAATTAGACATAATTAAAAACATTCTTCTCAAAGTTCCTGCTCTATGTTAACATGCCCTCTTAGCTATTAAAATTAAGATCAAAGAACATACGTTGATGGTAACAACACTTGGAGAATTCTCAACATCAACAGGGGCATTTGGGAAGAATTGAGCTTCACCATCTTCGCTTGCTTCAAATTGGAAGAGCACTTCTTCTTGCCCAACTTTGGTAAAGTTAAATTTATTCCCATCAAAAGGCTGGAGGACCTTATCAACGCAGAATTCAGTTGGCCTCTTTTTCAGGTGGCGGCCCTCGTTCAGCTGAGCAATGAACCCATACTCACCTGGGATCACCTAAACCAAGATATAACAAAGAAATCTTGATGAAACCAATAAACATTTTTTCACACCTTCTAAAGCAATAAAAGGACAGAAAGAAAACCTTGCTTTCACAGGCAGTTACATCATAACGAAAAAGTCCCCTCTGCATGCGATCCTCCCACTACAATCATATGGTAAACTAATTTATCCTCTGTAACAGGTAAACAGAACCTAAAACTAAACACAAAAATGGACTTGATTATTCAATCTTGTTTGCTCAACAAAATTTACCTCCCCAAGAAGAAGCGAGTCGAGGAAGGTAACCGGAGGCTCCCCGCTCTCATGTCCGTGCACTTCCTTTTCAGTTTCAATCTTGTTCATCCTCTTGAAAGCATATAAAGGAAGTTTTGCCCCTATTTAATCAGAAATCCAGTCACACTAATTCCCCAAACAAGTAATAGGTTCAAAAATTAACACGAAACGATAAATAAAATTCCCCACAAGCATTAAAACTATTACCTTGAATGCAGCATTTGTTAAGGCAATTTCTGCCGCATCCGCCTCCACGACGACTAGCCACCTCCGTCTCCTCTTTCTGGTAGTTCGAAACAACTGTTGGCACTCTCTTGATTCTTAACATCTTCGCTTTTCAGAAAACAACTACAACAAGAAAAAACGAAGCTTTTTTTTTTTCTTTGGGATTTTTTTCCTTAACCAAGATCTAATGATTCCAATTACTTAATTATATAAAAATTTCACCTTCTACAATCTAAAACTATGGCTAATAATACAAATAAACGAAAGAACCGTCGAAACCACCGCCAGCAAGAAAGAGGAGATCAGAAGGGCTACCGCCTTCGGAAGGCGAAGCGCCACGCCCGCCGTGCGGCGAAGGGTTGCTTCCGATCACACAACCCTTGCGTCGTACAGCCCGGACATGAACGAGAGGCCGAGTTACTCTGTGTATAGCCGTGATGTCTGCAACTTGCCTTTCCCGGGTTTTACCCCAAAAACACAAAATACTACCAAATAAAATCTTTTTCTATTTTTCTCAACCTAGCCTCCCCGCTTCTTTCGGTCAACCAAACGTCGAAATTCCCTTCTTCAGTTTCTTGCTAAAATTGATAAGATTGTGTTTATGAAAGAAGACGCAGAAGAAGTGAGTATTATTTTGTGTGGGGGACGAAGGATTGCGATTGTGGATTGAATAAATAGAAGGGGTTAAGAAGAGAGTGATGGAGAAACGACGAGGGTAGGCGGGCATGTGGCTGAGGTTGAACCGTCTGTTGGTCTTGGACTTGAAGACAAGGTCTTGGACTTTAGCTAATTGGTCTTGGACACAATTATTGAGGGGCAGAGAAAGGGACCCCTGTGCATCTGGATGGGCTAAACACCGTTGATTCGTAGATTAATGAATCCTAATTGTAACCAGAAAATTTCAAGAATTGGTATTAGGATTCTGTCAGGAGATAATAAAATTTTTATATTTAATAAATTATAAATTTTAATGTATTAAAATTTATTATTTATTATTATATTAAATATTACAAATTATTACAAATAATAAATATAATGATTGAAAAAAGTTTATTATTATCATGTCGCTCATAAAATGTGAAAAGACAAACATTTTATTGGACCTTCGAGTTTTATTATGGAAAAAATTAATTATTTTATTTTTCAATGATATATTAATTTAAGAATATAAAAATTTTACAGATTTTATATAATTCTCTTATAATAAGATTATTTTTAGTATTAATTTTTTATATATACTTTATTTCATCATAAATGTGATTTTTATAATTTTAGGTATTATGTTCAAAAATATGACAAAATATCAATAAGTTAATTATAATTAAGCTTGTATCTCTTATACTAAGTTAAAAAAAAAAAGGGTTTTCTTAGATAACTAAACATATTTGCTTTTAAAAATTTTTCTTTAAAAATTTTAGGAATTATTCACAAATTGATGAACCTTGCATTAAAAATTATATTTAAAAAATTGAAAGAAAATCACAACATATATATAATTAAAAATTTAATGAAATTATACTTTGATTAGAACTCTATCAATAAAAATTCCTCCTCCTCCCGACCTACTGTCAGTGTCAGGATTTTCCTTGTATTTTCACGTTGCCATTGTGGACCACAAGGAAAAAATCCACCACGGGAAATTTCTTCGTGAGAAAGCAGCCAGTAATATGTACGATAGGTTTTTGGGCCACGTACACCAGATCAACGCCAAAAACGAAATCAAAATGAAAATTTCAAAAAGGAGTTTAAAAACTAAAAAACACATTTCTCGTGATATGTGAACCACAGAAAGCTCTGTGGGGACCACAATATTACATCACTTCTTTTTCTTTTATATTTTCAATTTTTGTAATAATTTAATCCTGCAAAAAACCAGCGGATTGTTGATTAAATATTAAATAATTAAAGGAGAGTGTTTTTTAACGTGTCAATTTTAAAATAGGCTCTGTTTCTTGGTATCATGATTTATTTTTTTAAAAAAATTTTGAAGCAGGCAAATGAAATTGTAAGAATAAAAAAAAAAGAAAAGAAAAAGAGAAAGAGTCGGAATCGAAGCCTATAAGATTCTCCCAAGACTAGTTTTTAATAGTGTTGTTTAACGAATTGGATTAGCCATGAATTGATTCCATTCGAGAAGTATAAATTTAAGTTTAAACCAACTCGTTTAATTGTTTATTCAGTTTGGACGAATTTTGAATTACTATTATAAATCTATATAGATTTTATATATTTAAAATCAATAATTCGGTTCAAAATTATTTGGATTTATAACAGTTGATTTAATCTGACGAATCAATCCAGATTGAATCTGCAATTCAGAAAATAAAAAATATAACAAAATTTTTTAAAATTTCTCTTATTTTTTTAAAAATATTTTTATTTTTTAATATTTTTAATTAATTATAAATTTTAATTTATACTATTAAAAATATTTTTTATAATTTAAAAATTAATTTAACTAAAACCAGTTCAGTCTAGAATCGTTTACCAATCCGATTCAAACGATTACTATTTTATTTTCAATTTCGAGTCAATTCTATGAAATACAAACTGTAAAACTGGCCGAATCAATCTATTATGACTATCAATTCGAAATGATCCGCTCGCTGATTTTTTGACCCAACCCAACCCAACCGACTTGAAAGCGTCAATTCCGACTCAATAGACACCTGTAGCTTTCAAGTTTCGTGAACATTCAATTCATGCACAAGGCTGATAACTGATACGATTTATTGAATAAATTAAGGGATAATATCTTTTCTCTCTTTTTTTTATAAAAATAATATATATGGTTTATTTATCTTGTACCATAATCATAAAAACAAAGAAAGCAGTTGTTTCCTTAAATATATATAAACAATTTTTTTAAGAAATAAATTCAACTCATTACAAGATTTATATGTTTTCTTTAATTTAAATCTAATTATTTATAATTAGGTTTGATTTTAATTAGTTCATGATAGTTTTGGAGTTCGAACTGGTAGCTACAAAATAATAATAATTTAGTACTTTATTTTAAATAAAATAATATTTTTAATATAATTAAATAATTTATACAAATTAATCCTTATAACACTGTTTTTAAACTTCTAAAAAATTAAGCTTAATTTATGAATACTATATAACTATACTAAAAAAAATATTATTTCTACTAAATACAATAATATAAGATATTATCTGTTAAACGAAACTTATTTGTGGATAATTCAATTAATAAAGACAAATTTAAAATTATATGATTAAATATATAGTTTTAAATTTGATTTTTTTAAGTGTGTC
>JAVXUL010000008.1:6772724-6793479 GCA_035590515.1 Trichilia minutiflora | reverse complement strand
AAACTTTGTGGTATCGTCGGTTTACTCCGATTCTGTCTTAAACTCGAAAAGCCCCAAAATAGAAGCCAAAACCCTAGCTCTCCACTTTCACTCCTATACTCCAAACACCAAATCAAACCCCGTAGAGTGTTTATTGTGTAAAATGAGGTGAGAAATGAAGAATAAATCGAAGAAAACACAAAAATAGGGAGATGGGTTTGCAAGACAGAGGAGAGAACTTGAGAGGGAGAGGGAACGAAGGAAAAGAAGAAGAATTGAGGGGAAAATGAGCTCAGCTCCCCTTTTTATAGAAAAAGGGTGAAATTATCATTTTCTCCTTAAGTTTTCTAAAGAAGAATTTTCTAGAAATAGGTAAAATCGTCATTTCGCGTCGATTTGATCAAACGAATATGAATTCGATCGAACGAACTAAGTTTCAGTCGAATGAATCTGACACTTCTGAAGTTAGAAAGCTTCCCAAAATTTCGTTCGAATAATACCATCTATTCGTTCGATCAAATCACTATTCGATCGAAAGAATTTGGGTCTAAAATTTTCTAAAAAATTCTTTCAAATTTCGTCTGAACGTTCCATCTTTCGTTTGAATGAATTGCATATTTTCTTCCAAATTCTTTCCTTAACTTAAAAACATCATTGGAGTCCAACTATAAATAAAACTTAGTTTTAATTACGTTGAAGTCTTTAAGTTTACGACCTTAAAATTCTATCTTAACAAACTCAATTCTTCAATTGAGTTACTGAATCACGCTCACATGTATACAGTGTATCAGATGAATGCAAATATATAAACAATAAAAATAAAAAATATCTATTATGTCCTTAATATCTAAACATGAAACTCACATAAATATTATTAAATTATAATTTTATACCGTTCAATTTATACACCTTATTAAAATCATGTTGTCTTATCATAATTTTATTACAGAGGCTATATGAGAAGGTCACCTAATGTTAAATTATTTTTTCTTCTCTATTTTAATGGAACTTACTAATATTGCATGTATTAAGAATAATTTTTTAAACTTTTATGTTGGCTTAATTAATCAGCATTGGGCATATTATAATTAAAATATTATTTGCAACACACATGCTGAATGATCGTTTGCAGCAAGAGCTTGTTGAAGAAATCAACTGTGTCATCCTTATTTTCATGACTAGTTGTGCTTGTGATCAGCAAGGATATTGACCAAGACAATAGGTAGATAGATTAGGGAAGAAGGTCTAACTTGAAGTTGAAGTAGAAGTTAAAGGAGTACTTTGCCGAATAAATTTAGGATCAGTATTAATGAACTGAATTTCATTTGAATTTTCAAGTAAGAAGTATGCAGAAGCAGAAGGCCACCAGTACAACCAACATCATGTACCATTGGATGTACGTCAGATTACTAGGAAAATGAAAAGTCTGATCTAACCAAATCAACACTTTATATAAGTTATATTTTCGATTCAGCTATTTAATTTTGAATAACGGTCATTTTGAATAAAAATATTAAATGTTCAATTATTAATTAATGAAAAATAATAAATTTTATTAAAAATTAGTGCTATGAATTAAATATTTTTTAATTTTACTTTGAAAAAATATATATAATAAAAGTATCTGAATCCAAATGAAACTTTTAAAAAAATCAGAATAATTCAAAATTGATCTACACACTAAATTAGTTATAGATTTCATTAATCTATCATCACCACAACTGGAATTAGGTACCTTTTCACTTGTAAAGACCCCAAATTATCTATCATTCACCTTTGACAACATCTATATACGAACGCCATTCAATAGCTAGGTAGCTTTATCTTGCATATATTGCAACCCAAACATATATATTACATCAACTTAGTTCAAAGTTATTCCCATTTCCCAGTGTGGTAAGAAACGAAAACTATCGTCTCCTCTTTCTACATGTATATTATTTATTGTTAGCACTTCAATTCCCTATTTATTTTGATTGGATAAAATACAATCTCAAGTTGATACATGCAATCTTAATATTATTATTGTAAAAGTAATCCATAGATCTCTATTGTTAGTACTCCAAGTTATGGATGGAAACCTTTGTAGTTTGCTGAGAAATTAATTTTGAGGAATATCCATCCTATCGATTCTTTGCTTGGAATATTGGATGTTAATCTTAGATTTTATCCTTTTTAATTTGGATTGTTTTTCGTAGGCCTGGCCTTTTTCTTTTTTGTTATATATAAAGTTGATCCTCTTTTTTCGTTGGTCAGTTGTAAAATTCTGTGTGTGCATGGTTGTAAGTTATTAAGAGAGAATAATTAAAATAAATTTGTAATTCTATTCAAGTAAAAAATCCAAATATCCCCTAATATTTTTTATAAAAGCGAAATGTTTTTTAATATTTTTTTTTTCAGAAAATTAATCTTAACTATTTATTTTCTAGATTAAACCATTGAGATTAATTTTTTACGATGAATAGGTACTTTTCTTTTACATAAAACATTAAGTTTTATTAAGAGTATATGAATTTCTTCCTTCTATTTAAAACCAAATTAAAATTCGAGTTGCTTCATGGAGGGAAGGGTCTATCCATCACTTTAGGAATCTGTCCGAGTCGATCTATTTCTATCTTTCCCTTTTTTAATGATTCTCCATTCGCATTCATATTCTCGTGCCATCTTCATAATAGGATAGAAATTAACATCAAATTCATGCTGTCGCATTACCACCAGGATCGGACAGGTGGCAACCACTTTCATTTACGTTCACTTAGTTGGAGGATATATATAAAGTGAATTGGAATTTGAACGGCTGAAATTAAGAATATATATATATATATATATACACACATAGAGGTTTTCTACTGTGCAGACGTCCGTACAATAAAAAGCTATGGATGTGAGTGTGAAATGGTGATTTTATAACAACATTCTAAAAAACTGCATTAGCTTTTGAAAAAAAATAATTTTTTATTTCAACATTCTATGCAACGAGGCCATTGCATTGAATATTAAAATAAAAAAAAATTGGATGTTGTACTCTCTTTTTTTCTTTTCTCAAATGATTTATAATTCATTAGTTAAAACTGCGGGCAGATCGATGTTAATAGCATATATATATATTATAAAATTTGTCACACCCTAATTTTTGAGACGTAAAAAAAAAGTTTATAATAAAAAATAATAAAAATTCAAAATCTAAAAAAATTTTGGTAAAATTTTACTTGTGATATGAATAATTCCTAACATTATAATCGATAATTTTAAATATCAATAGACTCCCAATATTACTATTAGAAATCAATAACTTCTACCGATCACAATTTCAACCAAAGTAATAATACCTCATAAATCTTATATCTAAGAAGTTATTATATTATATATTAACATATTTATATCACGATTTTTTTTTATATAAATAAACAAAGACTATCTTGTAAATACATAAATGCTTAGCATCAAAGAAATTGCAAATATCTAATTATTAACAAATAGCGGATTAAAAATAATAATTGTCTTCGGCACAAAGTTATGTTATCAAGAATTTAAAAAATAAGGGTGAACGGAAGCCAAGTAAATTGTTTGACATATACCAAGGATTCAATTTATAAATCAATTTTTAATTTATAAAAGACAACACATTATAAAAAAACCAAACTTATCTCAAACAATCATCACAATTATTCCTAGCATATGTGCTAGACGTAATTTTTGAACATTATCTTTTAGAAAATATATGTCATTCGCAAAATGAGTAATCTTGCAAATTTTGCACTATCTACCAAATAAGTAATTTTGTATATTTTTTGATCATTATTTTTAAGGATCGTCACAAATTCAAACATATTTTAAGGGTTTAATTTTTAAAAATCTCTCAATGATAGTCTAGTAATAAAGATTCATTGGATGGTTGCTTAGTTTTGATCCCGAATTTAAATCATCAGGATTCTCTCTGTTAAAATGCCTAAGAGTTTAAACCGTAAATTTTACTTAAACTCTCTCCTGCTAAATGACTGCTAAACATTGGTTCCGAGTTTGGTAGATTACGACTTTCACACATATATAAAAAAAAGTATTATTTTTAAAAATTAATATGACACCATCTATATATTTCAAGAGTATTATTCTCAAGACCATTATCCCAATTTCAAAGTTATCAGTGCTAAACAACTATTATTTAAAGCCTTATACCATTTTATTTCACAGGCACACAAGAGTAATAAGAGAAAATAATATATACCTTTGAATAACACTTAAAAAAAACTAATAATAATTCACCAATTGTTTAAAAAATAAAAATTTAATCATTTTCAAAACATAAACATGTATTGTTTAATCAACAATTTCTTCTAATAGAAATGATTTGTCTATCATAATCTCTTTTAATATAAAAAATACCTACTTTTCAAGTTTTATAAAATCAAAACCACTCAAATGCACACAAACTACCTACCTCGACCAAGCAATCCATAACTCTAATACCATGCCAATTTTCCTTCTTCCACCAACATTACTTCTTAAAATAAATCTTACAATATTATTAATAAATTTAATGATGGATATAATTATTGAGTTGTCATTATTAAATATAATTTTTTTTATTTTATATTTTAACTGTTGAATTGGATTACTTCAATATTTGAGAATTTGTAAGTTGAAATTAAAAAAAAATTTAATAAAATTTGGGCCTTGTGGATGACATAATTAAATTTTAACCAATGTTTAATAAAATTTTGGAACATTAACGCATTAATCACTAGCATTTTGACTGATTTTTTTAATTGAAATTGTTTAGAGGTTTAGCAAAATCAAATACATATTTCAAGAGATTTTATTTCTTTTCTTTTAGATATTTGATAATAATGACTGTTATTACGGTCTTAGGAATGAAACGGTAAAATAAGATTTTCTTTTTCTTGAGAACTTAAAATAAAAAGCATAGAAGGTCTATATCTATTTCATTCATTTTTTCTTTAGTTGTACGTAAAAATTCACATTAAAAATAACAAATGATAACTCTGTTCAAAAAAAGATCAAGATTATGAAATGGGCATGTCATAAACCTAAAATGTAAGGATTGAAGAGGGTCTTCCGTCTTGACACAAAATCCAGATGCAAAAGTGAGGTCTATCTGAGTCCAAGCCTAATAAGCTGTATTAGGCCCGAAAGTCCTGTGCCATTGCTTTCTGGTGGTAAGCGTGCAGAAGTAGCAGTATAAACTTGCTTGATAACCTCAATAGCTTTTGGATTGTACTTAATAATTGAAATAGCAATGTAAGCCTCTCTAAGATCATGGCCAGAAAGGGAAAAAAATAGAAAATTGTCTCTCTAAGATCAACCAATTGGACTAATAAATTTTTACTTGATTAATGTTCTCCCCACGTTTCTCTTGTCTATAATACAAAAGTTTGGACTGCTTTTGCATACTCAATAATGGGAAAGGAGCAAAATAGGCTGATGCTTACTGCTACTTCAGTAGTTTTACTACTTCTGCATGCTTGGTTTTATACTGCATTCTTTACATCAGATGTCACACCATCTGAGTCTTATAATTATCGTTTTTGTTGCATTTAGTATAAAATCTGTAACCAAAATTTGAGGATTTAAGCCTTTTGTTTATTGCAAAGGCTAACTAGATGTTAAACATTGAAGGGATTGAGAGCAGCAGTTGTTGAAATGCAGAGGTCGCCATAGTCACAGGAGCAAAAAGGCTGACAAAGCCATTGAAATAAGAGATTCTTCGGAGTTCCTATCAAGGAGACTTGTGAGAGGTTCTTTCTTCTAGCATTCTTGTATTATAATACAAATATAGTTGTACCCATTAAAAGAGTTGATACATAAATTGTTTGTTGTTTCCTAATTCACGTGAAGTGACATGTTTCAATCTGTATGTACAGGTGAACACAGGATCCAGCTTGACACAACAGGCTTATCTTGCCACATTGATTTTATCTCTGAATTGTGTGTTGCAAACACACCTGTTAGGATTGACAATAATGCATTGACTGTCTACGTTCAATCCTCTCAATCTCAAATTGAAAGAAAGTTAAACCATATCCAGATAAACTTGCACTGGAATCTGTTACTCCAGTGCAGATAGTGAATGCAGATGACGATTTACCCGCTTGGCATTTCACTCACGATGTTCCGGCAGTGGTTTTCTCCTCTGAAGGCTTCAAGAAAACAAATTTCATGAATTCAATGAACTTATCATCCCTCTGTTCATCACTAGCCACTACCTCCGATCAAATGTGAAGTTGGTCAACATAGATTACAAGCTTGGTAAATAAGTAAACACAGCAAAATTCTCTCTCTTCTCTGCCGTTATGAGGTTATAAATCCAGCAGCAGATGGTAGAGTTCACTGCTTTCCTGGAACTGTTACGCGGCTGAAGTACCATGGCTTTTTGGCCATCAACAACACTGACATTCCAGAAGGGTACTCTATGTTTGACTTGAAACAGTTCCTCAGAGAGAATTATATAATTTGAAAATCAATAATGTTTATGTGATAAACAGAGAAAAACCAATTCTAATTTTCATATCCGGAGGAAAATCAAGAAAATTTTTAAATGAAGATGAAATGGCGGTTATGATGGAGGAATTAGGATTCCAAGTTGTTGTGACAAGGCTCAACAGGTTGTCAAATTTGTACAAGTTTTTGAACAATTGCAGTGTCCTAGTTGAGCTCATGGTGCTGGCCTAACAACTGAGCTGTTCTTGCCTACCTTTTGGTTCGTTGGCAAGAGAAATGGGTGTGCAATACTTGGAGTCCAGGATTGAACCAGTGGAGAGTTCTCTAGGTGATGATAAGCATCACCCAGTCATTACTGATCCAGCATCATTATTTACCAATGGCTACTTTGTGGCTGTGTATATTGATGGTCAGAATTTGAAGATCAATCTAACGGGGTTCGGGGAGACAATATTCAAGCAATGAAACTTACTGGAATGTCAAGTCATCTGAATTGAGGACCTGCAAAGTTCATAAGCAGTACTTGTTATTCTGTACAATTTATGGACTGCATACAGAGAAATTATATTGCAAGTTCAAAAGCAATACTTATTAATTATTTTGAGAAGTTTAGGGAATGCAGAGTAATTATATTAAAAGTTCAATACTGTACCAATAAAATTATAAAGCAATAAAAATTGTCTCAAAGAATTACTTAACAACACACTCGTCTCACTCTTTCTTGAGTAAATAATAGGCATGGCTTAGTTCCTGTTTCAAGTCATTAAACCTAACTACTCTTCACAACGTTACTTGCAGGCTAACTTCATGATCTTACCATAACTTCCAGAAATGACAAGTTCTCAAACAGATGCAATCCAACTAAAGACATGCAATGCAATGTTTTCATTATAGGATTATATAGACAATCATAAAATAGGAACATGACCAGTTACATCACATAATCAAAATCCAATCTCGGAAGTTGCAATCTGAGTTGAACATAAAGCTTTCTAATCAAATGGAGGACATCCATCTTTTCTCAAAAATTCATAAGTTGAAAGAAGGAGGAGATTAAAGAACTAGATGGAAGCGTGGGTAGAGCCAGGGAGTAAATACAAACTAATGGCTGAAACAAAAAATAGAGAAAATGAATTCATAGTCTATGGGCTTGCCAGATGAAGTAAACAACGACTGCTAGTCCTTGATTGCATAATCAAGTAATGAAAAATCAAGTTCCAACCACGCCAGAGAAAAGAATACATAAAAACTACTGCCCTAGCAGAACTTTCCCAGAAATGATTCTCCAATACAGATGAGTTGTCTCTGTTCACGGTCCAAATTATATGTAACTGTAGGAGGTCAATGATAGATTGTAGAAGATATGCAAACTACTGAAAACAATAGATAAACAACTGAAGATTGTTTTGCTTAATTAAGGTTTTCTTCATCGTATTTATCCTCTATCATACAAAATCTGAAATAGAGTTCCAGAATCAAGGATGGGAAAGGAGCAATAGAGGCTGGTGCTTGTTGCAACATCAATAGTTTTTCTACTTCTTGTCTTTATGCTGCATTTTTCAAATCAAGTTCGATACCATTTGATTCGTGTAATTCCCTTTGCATTGCATATAGTATGCAGAAACCTGGTAAAACATGGTGCTTTTAGGTTCTGTTCATTAATTAGGCTAACTAGAGCTGTTTAATGATGAAGGGAAGTAAAAATTATCAAATTGAGGTATCATCCGCAAAGAGGCTCACAAAAGCGTGGAAGTAAGAGACTCTTTGGAGTTTCTGTTAAGAAGACTTGTGAGAGGTTCTCTCTTCATGTCTAGCATTCTTATACCTAATACGTAAATAGTCTTAACTTGCTTTAAAATACAATTATAACGTATTCATGGAAAAGAAAACAACTATAGATAGCTATTTATTGATTAAATCATGTAGAATAAAAGTGTTTCAATATAAATATGCAGGTGAAGATCGTATAAAGCTCGACACAACAGGCTTTGCTTGCCATTCTGACCTTCACTTCGAGATGTGTGTGTGAACAAACCCTGCTCTGAGTACAAAATTAATAGGACTGTTAAGCCATATGCAAACAGAGATGATGGAACTGGCACGAGTAGAATTTCATCGGTGCATAGAGTAATGGAGATGCTGGTTTACCTGCTTGTTATTCACTCACGATGTTCCTGCGGTTGTTTTCTCCTCCAGTGGCTTCACTGGAAACCTATTGCGTGAAATCATTGAAGTTATCATACCTTTATTCATCACTAGCAGACACTTCCAATCCCACCTGAAGTTTGTCATCACTGATTACAAGCCCTGGTAGGCGAGTAAATCTAGCAGAATTCTAACCATTTGTCCCATTACGAAGTTGTAAATCCATCAGCAAATGCTAGTGTTCACTGCTTTCCAGGAGGGTCCTCTATGTTTGACTTTATGCAGTTCCTCAGAAAAGCCGGCAATCTAAGACTCAAGAATGTCTCGGAGATAAAGAGAGAAAACCCAATTCGAATCCTCATATCTCGTCAGAAATCAAGGGCATTTCTGAATGAAAACGATATTGTGGCTATGATGGAGAAATTAGGATTTTAAATTATTGTGGCAAAGGCCTAATACGATGTCAAATTTGAACAGGCATGCTGCGGTGATGAACTCGTGTAGTGTTATGGTCGGAGCTCATGGTGCTGGCCCATCAAATGGGATGCTTTTGCCCGCTGGAGCGGTGTAGCTGCAGGCGGAGCCGCTGGGCCTCAAGTGGGCTTCTACAAATTACTTCAGCATTCCAGTAACTGAAATGGGTGAGCAGTACGAGTACATGATGGAACCAGATGGGAGCTCTATATATGAGACTTATGGCTGGCATCACCCAGTTACCACTGATCCTTCATCTGTATTCTCTAAGGACTACAACGCTACCAGGGCCTCTTGTATATGTGGATGCTCAAAATTTGAAGATTAATGTAAAGAGGTTTAAGGAGACCATTGTTCAAGCACAAAAACTTATTGGAATGTCGATTCCTCTGGAATGAGTAATCGCACATTCAGAAATGATTTTTGTTATTACATTTAGCGGACAAAAGAAATGCTTAATAAGATTTCTACTAAATTGAACCAAGATAGTTTTCTATTAGAATTTGAAAGCAAATATAACATCCCTTAGTTCCATATAAAACAGATGATGTACCCACATTGCATTCTGGAAACAAAAGCAATAATATAAAATGGTCATAAGAAAGGCCTTTCTTATTGTTTTCAGTTAAGTTGGTCGCCTGCACCAAAATCTGTACACAGCATCATGGAACACCACCACCATGTTTTCACTATTTTCTTACCAAGTTTAAGTTGCTATTGGATGCAATCCAACTAAGATACAGGACATACAATGATATTGTTAGAGGATTATCCATCTCATCTAAGAACAGGTTACACAGCTAATTACATATCCCACAATAGGGATCGAGTTCATTGGGAAAAATAATTGTTTTTCTCTAATTCAAGTATTTAACAAAGATAAGTTGATTCATGCAAGGCACGAATCATCATGGAAGCCGCAGAATTCTCTGCATCCTTTATTCTTGACTTTTCATCTCCCGTGATACAAAGCACGCCATCTGGAGATGCAATCTGAACCGAAGATACAAATTTTTTCTCATGTGAAGGACCTTCATCTTTCTCAATTCTGCAAGTTTAGGGAAGAACAATTAAAAGGAATATACATCTTAGAAGAAAGATTAGCAAGATAAATTTTGGTCAAATACCTTAAATTCCTTTTCCTTGTTTCAAATAAAAGTAGAAAGCACGAACAAAGGCCACTGGTTGATTAAAGAATTTAACTGAGCAACCTATTAGATTGCATTATGATGTAACTAGAGGAACATGTCAAATCCAAATAAATGCCAATCTTTCACAATGGATTACAAAAGAGAACAAGATCTATATACAGTTTATGATGGCTAAAAGTACACTGATGTGAATATACAAAATAAAATATTAATTACAAATTTGAACATACAATTTCCATAAATATGCAAATTAATTCTACGAAATAACCATGTGGCAAAACTATCATATGCATGCATTACATCATATACAATCATAATAGAACTGAAGATGCTAGTTTATCATCAGGTAAGTGTAGTTCAGAGAAAAACAGATATCAAAACACATAAAAAGTCTTTCCAAGAAGTCATAATTTTAATTTCTACTGGATCAAAAGTTCATACTTGTATGTTGGTTTAGGCAACTTTTTTTTGCAGCAGAGTTCATGCAATTTCTGTTTGGCTCCATCAATCTCAAATTTGTCATCCAGATCATCAAAAATTTCAAGCACCCCGCCATTAACTGGCCTATGTTGCAATAGCTTATCTAAAGCTTCCCTGGCAGCATTAAGCTTGGCGATTTCCTTTTGTTCAGAAGAACCCGAGGCGACAAACTTACCATCCACATATACACTAGCAATGTTTTTCCTATTCTTTTTCCAGTGTTTGATATCTACTTGCTTTCCCTCTTTCTGACATAGTTTAAACAACATTGTAACAGGTTGGGGCTGACGCTGCAAGTCTTCAAGTGTTGCAATTGGCTCCAAAAGACCCCTGAAGATCTAGAAAAGATTCCAAATCAAAGTCTTAAATAAAAACTACAGAACACTAAAAATTTTATAAAAAATATGTACTACTATTGAGAGATAATTAACTATGCACCATCCAGAGCCTTTGGAGATCAAAATCAATGTCTATGTAAACCGCTGCTGCTATAGATTCAACTATATCAGCAAGAACCTTAGGAGCTTTCATTGATCCTCCATATACGGCGGTGTTATCTTCTTGACTCACTGCTTCAGCAAACTCCTTAACCTATAACACAAGTTTAAAAATTATTATTATTATTATAGAACTCTTTTTTCTGCTAGGAAAGCAGTATTTTTGCTTAAAAAAGATACTAACAACAGAGGAAATATTTAATAAATTGCTATGATATCAAAATAAATGTCCTTTGAAAATTCACTCACTGTAATCCAAGTATTACCTCCTGCTACCATTTACCTTAAGAATTATACTTTCAGAAGGAACATAAACATTTGCATTTGCATGAAAAATTTATAACACCAGAAACGAATAGCACATTGGACACGTTTACAATATATTTATCATCCAAAAACACCAACATTTCAGAAAGCAATCATTGATTTTGAGAAAGTAATGGAAACGCTTTAAAGAAAAAAAATCCAGAAAACTGAAATCCTACCAAACTAAGACAGTATTTAACTATTTCAAGGAAAAATACCTTATCATCAAGAGAAGTAGCATTGCGTCTCATAAACCTATAAAAGTCATGCTTGATAGCAACCCGCGCAAGTTTCTCGGTACTTATATTGGCCGCACGTAGTAGCGATAGTTGTCCAGGATCCAATTGAGGGTAAGCCAAGAACACATAATTACTCAAAGCCAAACCCAAAACTGCGTCTCCGATGAACTCGAGACGCTGATACGACGCCGATTCCGTGAACGAAGAATGCGTCAACGCTTCTTCAAGAAGCCGTTTGTTTTTGAAACTGTAGTTTAAGATGTTCTCCACGTAGAAAACTGCCGCTTCCATGTCCGAAGACGGAAGAGACAACAGTGTCACGTGTGGGTAACCGATGGAAGCGGCGCGTTGGAGGGTTATGATATCAGGAAATTCAGGGTTCATCGTGGTTGAGAGTCAGAGAAGCTTTGACTGAATAATGAAACGAGGACAACGAGTACCAATGTATTGTCTTATTTGGCGCGTGCGAAGTAGGGATTTTGAGTAACAAACATATGTGAAATTTCCGAGGATGTTCTGTAAGATAAATATCGAATTTAAAATTTACTGCAAATTAATAATTAGAGATGGTAAAGGCCTAAAGGGCGGCCGGCCCGGTATAGTAGGGGTTCGATTTGTGAAAAATATCACAATCGTAAAAATTTAATAGAGTTCGATCCATTAAATAAACCGTTTCGAACCGGGAAATTAAGACATATAAACAGTATCAAACCGGATACATAAATAGTATCAAACTCGATTTAATAATATTATTAAATATAATAATTAAAATAATAATAAATTATTATTAAAATAAATTTTAATTCTTGGGTCGGATACAGTTCGCGAGATCAGTATAACATAAAAACACGTCTTTTATAAATCGTATTGAAATTTTTTTTTATTAAGTTCGTATTTAAACTAAATCGACGTAATTATAAAAAACTTTTCATGAATCGGATCAATCTAATTCTACCCAATCTAATTATTACCTCTATTAATAACAGTTTGTTTGTTGCGATGATAAATGAGATTATTATTGAAATTTTACGTGTGCAAAATTTTATTTCAAATTTTCATCTCAATTAATATTAATATGTGGTATGATATTTATTAAATAAATAATATATTTTTCGTATGACCAAACTCAGCATCTCAACATTCAGTCAGTTTGCAAGGTGACGTTATTTGAATTATTATTTTAAAATATAAAAATTGACTCAATTTTAATTTGATAGCAATATTAAATATTCTAAATTATTGTCAAATTTTGATATCAAACAACTTATGTCACGTGATAAACTTAAAAACAAAAAAATCACAATATTTATTAATTTATATTTACCAATATATTTTTAAGTATCTTTTTAATGTATAATTTTAATTAATCAATCTTGTTCTAGTAATATTGTACATCCATCCTAATTAGTTAGATGTGTTAATCTTAAGTTATATTTCTATTTTTAATTTCTAAATAATATGTAGTTGAGTTAGTTGTATCAATTATTATAATATTTAGGATTTAAAAATTAAGATACAATTTGAGATTTCTAATATTACAGTATAAAAATTTATTATCTAATTAATAAATAATAAATTATTTAAAATATCACATAAAAATATAAGATTATTATTTTTGTTAATTTAAATCTATTTATTACAATTTAATAAATAAAAATAAAAACAAAGGTAAATGCATTTTAACATAGATACTTGTTGGGTAAAAATGGTTCTTCCACTAAAATTTGTTTAGGTGCTGTAAGATAAGAGGTATTATTTTTTTTTTTTAATTTATAAAAATAATAATAATAATAAATTCTTTTTAAAAAAAACTCAGGGTGCCTTGGTGGTGGAGGGTTGGATTTGGGATCTCATGATTACAAGTTCGATTTCCACCCTGAATTTTTGAAGCTTCAAGGGGGTTAGGCCCCGATTTTATATTTTTATTCGATTATTTGGTACCGTTAGTTAGAGCGAGTCGGACGTCTATTGATTAAGGGTTTGAGTCCTATTTCGGTGATCCTGTTCAAGGACAATCAAAGACCTGGATCTTCTTATTAGAGCGAGTCGGACGTTTATTGATTAAAGGTCTGAGTCCCATTTCGTTTGACTATTTAATACTGTCTGTTAGTTGAAGCGAGTCACACGCTTATTGATTAAGGATCTGAGTCCCATTTCAATAATCCTGTTCAAAAATAATCAAAGACTTGGATCTTTTTATTATAACGAATTGAACACCTATTGATTAAAAATCTGAGTTTTATTTTGATGATGCTGTTTAAAAGATAGTCAAAGACCTGAATCTCATTGTTAAAGTGAATCGGGTATCTATTAGTTAAAAGTTTGAATTTGATTTTGATGATGCTATTAAAAGGCAGTTAAAGTCCTAGATCTCCTTGGTATCGTCTCTCACGATGTTGATCGGCCGTATGAAATTTTCGGATTTAAAAAAAAAAAAATCTATTAAGAAGATAAATGGGTATAAAGAAGGTTTTACGAACCCAGATGTGTTTAGACAACATTCATCCGCATATCCAGACATATTATTTGTTAAAAGAAAGTTTAAAAGTCAAACAAATATACCACGAGAATATAGCTATAAAAGAGATTCTACAAACACTCCAATTGCCATCCCTACCTACGATTCAAAGTAAATTATCAGGATTAGTCTTTGAAATCATGTTTTTAATAGCTTTGGGACCACAACAACAACAACAAAATTATAACTTATTTGAACTTTGCTTTCTTCTTTTCCATCTCAAATTTTTTTTTTAAAAATGTTTGGCACCGAAAGTAAATTCAACATTTTATTTATTATTTTATTTATCTTTGACTTCTCAAACTTATCGACCTGATCCAGAATTTTTTTTTTAATATTTCCAAAAGCAATGAATTATATCAGTTCTCTGTTAGTGGAATCCAATACAGAACAAGAGAAGACTATTGTTTTGCTAAAGAGTAAAACAGTACTTGATCATAATACCTTGTTAGGCATGAGAATTAGATAATCAGCTACATCATTTGGTTAACATCTCCGTAGATTTTTCTTTTCGTTGCAAATGGATTCTCTTACAAAATACAATTTTTTTTTTTTTTTAAAACGAAAATTCGATCATTACAAGAACTGCACTAAACTAAACTACGGCAACTCACAAACCAAAAGATGTATCCCAAAAATAAGAGTTTTTATTAATTTAGTTCTTATTTGTGAAACAAAATTCAAAATTCAAAATTAAAAGTTTTAAAATTTTATTATTTAAATTCTCTTTAATTACTTTATATTTATTATTTCGGCTATGTTTTTCTACCAAATTTGACCAATGTTTATGCCTTTGAAAGGAAGCACTTTGTCTAGTATGCGTATTCAGGTAATGAATTTATGATGGTGCAAGTGGGCTCTCGTACTTGGCTTAAGAAAGAAAACGAAAATGAAATTGGTTGAACGCTATTTAAGATTTTGGATTGATTTTTGTATAAATGAGACTTTTCAGATTTGATTTCTGTATGTCTGAACTTGAATTTATGCTGACAAATAGCTACTTTTTTTTTTTTTTATGTTTTTCCCCCATTAAATTCGACATTGCATTCAAATGTGCTAACTGCTAACTGTTATAACACCACACCACACCACACCACACCACACCAGGGACTAAAATGTTAAAATTTACCAAATCTTATCCTTAAATGTTGTTTTGGAAAATCCCAGGGCTAAAATGTTGTTATCCCATTATCTTTTAATATCGTATTGATAAGTGCAACACCTGCTCAGGATTAGTGAAAACAGAAATCCACGTTTAGACAAACTGTCTAAGTGTCGATGTTGTTGCTATCCCTTATCATTGTTTTTTCGCAAAAATGACAGAATACAGGCGCCATAATATCCTATATTTACAAAGTTGAAGAGGTAAGTAGTAAAAATTTTAGAAATTTTTTGTTTTTGATCTTTTGTTGGTTGGATGAATAAGAGCATAATTCTTTTTTATTAGTTTACTCTGTTTTCAATTGTTATTGTTGCATACATTTAGTGAAATATGATTTCCAAAGTCCAATTTTACTAAATGATGAACAAGGGTTTGGGCGATTGATTTTTGTTAAACATGGGGTACGATCCTTCAGAAATCACATTTTGGTTAATTTCAGGTAGTGTCTCTATTGATACATAGCATTAGATCACTAACTTATTTTAGGTGTATTTTTTTGTTTTCTGTTGTTATTGTCTGTCTATTAAAAAAAAAGGATTAAGTCCAGGTTGGTTTTGTTTGCCATGATTCCAACAACAGTTAATTCTTTTGGTTTAGTTGATATTAAATATTATATTCAGTGAAATTTTGTTAATGTGCTCAATATGCATGAAAACTATTAATAAGTGATTTGTTATTTCCAATAAAAATTTTGCTAATATGCTTAAAGGAATTTATTTGCTACAATAAATATATATTACTTGACTTAAGTTGCTATTTTAGTTGCTTAACATATTGGATTTTTTTTTCTCTGAATGTGTGATTTTTGAGTTGTTATAGTCATATGGATTGGACTAAATTTACTATAATGAGTTTTTTTTTTTCTCTATTACTGAGTTTTGTTTGAGTTGTTATATCATATTCATAAGACTGAATTGTTGCATTTAATTTTATTTTAGTTGAAATATATGTGCTTTGCTAAAATATTTTATTATAAAAGTTAATTTCAGTTTGTTGTGGTAAACTTTTTTGCTAGTGACTATATTTGTGTTTCACTTAGGTTGGTTTTTTTTAGTTGCTATATTTACATTTGTAATACTTTATTGTGCTTAGTGGAGTTTATTTGCTGCTGAAACACATATATATTGCATGAATTTGAGTTGCTTAACATATGTAGTTAAAATAGAGTTTGCTTATGATATGCACTCTTTTGCTATAATTATATGTATTAGCCTAGCTTTGCTACATTGGCTTTATTTCTGGTTATGAATTATATGTATGTTTGTTCGAGTTGGTGTATATATACTTATAAGTATTTACTTCTTTTTTCTTAGTTAAATAAATTATCTATGCTATGCTAATATGTTAAATTTATAAAAGTTAGTTCCTTTTTACCTTTTTGTTCTGATTGTTGAGTTAAATGTGTATTTTATATGGGTTGAATTGTTTTCTTCTAAGTTAATATATGTATATTTGTAAAACTGATTTTTCTTTTAATTACTATTATTGTAATTTTGATATATGATGCAATATTTTTGGTTAAAAATGATGCAGGCTACAATGTTACTTTTTTTAATTTTGGTAAAATTGATGGGAGTGGTGTACGAGATAGGTTATAGGGATCTGGAGGAGTATAGGACCACTAGGCTGTTTCACCTAGTTAGAGATGTTATAATTAATCATGGATGCAGTCAAGGAGATAGGATCAAACTTGTTGTTGTGTTACCATGGACTAAGAGTAAGGAGAGGAAAATAGTCGCTAAGGATAGTGATTTATATTGGGTTTTGAGGTGTTCTTTATCCAAAGCCATCCTGTAATCCTGTTTGAAGTGAATAATGGGTTAGGTTATGAGTCTCAATCATGTAATGAACATGTTGCAACAAGTTTGGGCTATGGGAGTGTGGAACAAGATGGTCCTTGTTATGTACCACCATCAGATGAAGAGATTGATGATATTGATGAAAGTGTCGTGGCTAGTGATGCTGACGGATCTGAAAATCCTGTCAATGCAATTGTTACTGTAGGTAGTGATAGGTTTAAAAAATGTTGTCAGGATGGGTATTTTGAAGGCACTCATCTGATGAAGAGAATGGTCTTTCATAAATGTATGAATTTATTCTCGATAATGAGTGGAAACCAAATGTAGATAGTTCTGTTTGTTTGAGAGTAGGAAGTACTTTTGAGGCTGTCACATTATTGAGAGAGGTTATGGTGAAGTATGCCATCCAAGAAGGCTTTGTATTAAATACGATTAAAAATGATGGCGTTAAGTATGCATGCAGTTGCATGGATCCAGAATGCACTCGGAAACTTCATGCTTCTTCTATATCTGTTGGGGTAAATTTTAAGATAAGGTGTGTTGAGTGGCCCTACACTTTGTCAAAAAAGGGCAAATAACAAGGACACAACAGCACCTTGGATAACTAAAGTTTGTGGTGAACTTATTCAAGCTAATCCAAGAATTAGTGTAAATGTCATTAGGAATGAGTAAAATAATAAATTCGAAGTTGATTGTGACACGCAGAAATCATAAAGCACAAAATGAATTGCATTAAAGAACCTGGGTGCTGACCATGAAGCTTGCTATAACGAGCTTTTGAAATATGCTCACATACTAATGAAAATGAATAGAGGTGCTTGTGTTAAGGTGAAGATTGATAGGCCATTGTCAAATTGTACAGTTTTTCAAAGGTTTTTTGTGTCATTTGCTGCACTTAAAGTTTGATATTTGACTGGATGGAGACTTTTATAGCATTAGATGGTTGTCACTTGAAAGGTCCCCATAGAGGTATGCTATTATCTGCTATTGCCCTGGATGCTGACGGTTGGCTTTTTTCACTTGCTGTTGTGTGATGGTGAAAACAATGATAGTTGGGGTTACTTCTTGAGCTTGTTGTATGAATTTATTGGGGTTGATGACAATAGGGCTATAACTTTTATTAGTGATAGACAAAAAGGTCTTTTACGGGCATTTGAGAAATACTGGCCATATGCCATCTCTAGATATTGCGCTAGGCATTTATTTGCCATCCTGAAATGTAGATTTTCTGGTTTAAATGTGATGGTGTTGCTTTGGAAAGCTTGTAGGGATACAAATCCGTACAACTTTGAGAGAGCAATGAACCAAATTAAGGGTAAAGACCAGAATTGCTATACTTGGTTGAGCAAAATACTGCATGTCCAATGGTCTAGAAGTGGGTTTGACCATGCTACAAATAACATGGCAGAATCTTTCAATCATTGGGTGGATGAGGTTAGGGAGAACCTGTTCTAACCATTCTTAAGCATGTTATAAGGCATCTTTTGGTAAGGATGCTGGAAAAGTTTCAACAGGGAGAAAAATGGCAAGACAGATTGACACCATATGCCGGATAAAGCCTTGACCAATCCACAAATGAGGCTAGGAGAATGAGGGTTTATGGAGGTGGAGGTAGTTGTTTGAATGTTATAAGGTTGGTTGTAGAAACTTTCTGGTGCATATGGCTGATGAAGTGTGAATGTGGGATGTGGCAAGTCAGTGGACTGCCTTGCAAACATGCAATGGCAGCTATTCTACATAATAAGAGAAATCCTGTTGATTATGTGCATAAATATTTGACTAAAGAATCTTTTATGATGACATAAACTATACACCCAATTCATGATAAATGTGTTTGGCCCGAAGCTGAAGCAGAACCTTTACGTAATGTTGTGTTGCCTGTGAAGGTTGGCTCACCTGATAAAAAAACTCCAGTTGGTAGGCCTAAAATCAAAAGGAGAAAAGAACCTGGTGAGAGCCAACCGTTAAAGAGGTTTACAATTAAATGTAGTGCTTGTAGCTGTCTTGGGCACTACAAAAGGGGCAGCCCCAGTCTGCCAAGGAGCACAGAAACCACACTGGTATATATTTGATTTTTATTTTCAGTTTTTGTATTTTATTTTAACTATTGGAATTAAGAATCTAGTGATTTTGGCTTTGAGCATATAAATAGTATGACTTTATACGTAAGTTTATTTTATTAAAATAGTTTATTAATTCAGTGATTTGGTGGTTTTGCCGGCAAGGTGCAGGATTTCACCAGCTACGCAAGCATCTACACTGGTGTGATTTGCTTGTAAAAGTATAATCGGTGCATGTTTTTACTATTATTCAAATCATTGAACACTTGGTGATTTTGGTTATAGATAGATTACATCAAACACACAGGTTTGGTTTGATTTGATTGTGATAGTATAATTGATGCATTTTTTAATTTAATAAAAACAGTACAAAAATTATATATATATATATTGCTCAGCATGGAACTAAAAAGTTAATATTTGATCGGATAGTCATAAATGAACAAGTAGTTTGGGATAACTCCGAACAAGTCATTCAAGCTTAACAATGTGATTGCACACAGCTCCTATTGATGGTTTTAACCTCATAACCAACAATTACCTGTGTTACAGGATATAAATTAGTTGTACGTTACAGCATATAAATTAATTGTAAACTTACTTTATATACATAAATTAATTAGTAGGCTAATTAGTAGAGATTTGTTTCTATGTTTAGCTTTCTCTAAGTGTATATAATTATAGACATATATGAATAAAATATCAAAAAGTACGATATACACTTTCTATTTTATGATATCAGAGCCTTAGGGCTTATGTTGAAAATTCTGGGTATCAGAATCTGTGAGCTTTGAGTCATCATCTAGAGTGACTATTTTGTCTCGTCGGTACTCAGAAGGACGTCGGAACTTTTGTTCGGTATTTTCCCGAAATCCGGTGACCAGAAGACCAACGCGTGATCTTCACGCGTCGTTCTCTCTCTCAGCTGTTCGTCTCACACGCCGGCGCGTGGTAGAGCGTGAGCGCTCTGTTGACTCTTCGATCTTGCCTCTTGCCGTCGCACTTCCATTTCCGGCCTTCTTCCGGTGGTTTTGCGACCATATAGGTTGAGTTTTTGGTCGATTTCTTCCTTTGGGTATTTCGGCATCAAGGTGTTAGTTTTTGATCTTCCTTTCGATTGTGATTTGGTGTGTTAGTTTATTTTAACTTTTATATCGGTGCCTGATTTTTCTTTGGGTCTGCTGTATCTTGCATTATCTCTTGTGTTTATGATGGATGAGGGAAAAGTATCTATGGGTGAGATAGTTCCAGCCATGAGTAAAATTACTGATCATAAGTTAAATGGCTCTAATTTTCTGCCTTGGAGTAAAACTATTAGGGTCTATTTACGTAGTATTGACAGAGATGATCACCTTACTCAAGATCCCCCTAATGATAAGACTAAACAGAATTGGTTAAGAGAAGATGCCCGATTATTTTTACAAATTAGAAACTCCATTGATAATGATATACTTGGTTTAGTAGATCACTGTGAACTGGTGAAAGA
>JAVXUL010000008.1:6755876-6770769 GCA_035590515.1 Trichilia minutiflora | reverse complement strand
TGTTGTCCCGACAGTCTTCTCAAAACGGTGCCGTGTGATGAAGCATGCTGGATCCAAATGCTTGCTGGGCCTTGGGCGACTGGGCTGTATGTGGATCTGGGCCTATGGGCTGGGCCGCGGTAAAATCCCCCAACAGATAATAAAAATTTAGATACAAATAAAATTCCAATTGGGTGATAGCTTCATTTGTGTATTCAAATACCAACGCCATACCATGAACGATGTAGCAGAATCTTGCTTAATATAAATAAAAAAAAATAGACAAGATTACTCCATCATTAGTTTCATATTGTTTTGCTACTTGTTTCACGAGCAATATTAGTAACATAAATAGACCAAAGGACTCCACTGCAGAAAGATGGACTCAAAACCCTCAAACACAACTGAGGTTCATTTGCAGGTAATGGACCAAGATAATGGTTACACATCTCCATTGGCCACCTTCTAGAAAATATACAACTAGTATTTTTTTAATTAAAAAATGAGCAGTTAGCACTTACACGAAGGCAGCTACTGAAGGTGGCATCTCTTAACAAGTCTGGAAGGCAACTTCTTAACGCATCACAAGCCCTGCAACATAAAGGTCAAACAATATGTGTATAAGAAGAAACTGGACCAGAAATTATACAGGAAGATAGGAGGGAGGAATGATGATGATATTTAAGAGCCGACATTTGAGAAATATGGAAATCTGTTAATCAACCCAACCTTGGATTGTCTGACAATCGAAGATAACACCGAATAATATGTTTTAACAGCCGTGAGGAGGGTTGCTCATTAAGTGCTGTAACCATATTCCCCAAAACTCGCCCCACAGCAAAAAACCTCTCCGCTGTAGTACAAATATAATCCAAGCCCACATCATCCAACAAGATTTTCTGAACTATAAATGTGGCAACCTGCCATGCAAAAGCTTTAGTCAGGCATCGATGAACCTCAAATCAGATCCCAAGTATTTGAATACATGACTTTTCCTGTGTACAAGGAAATGTCAATGTGAAAGCACTGTATCCATTTATACATTTTCAATATTCCTTCTTTATCATCTCAGGTAGCATGGGTCAATATGTAATGGGAAAAAAATCCTAAAAGACTCTCAGAATGAATCACAAATTAACTGAAAATAAAACACATTCTAAGGTTAAACTGAGGAAGCTCAAAGACATGGTTCTCATTCTATCCGGGCAGATTAATAATGTCAAAAGGAAAAAATACCTTATCAGATGGCATAGCAGGGCTAAACAGAGAAAACAGAAATTTAACATATAAAGCAGGCCAAAACAGAAAATATAGAACAGCAAACTCAACTGTTTTCGACAACTCGCTGCCCATCTCCATGGTGCGCAGGCAGAGTGGGATTATTTCTGTAGAAAGAAGGAAGCTAATAACTTCTGTGTCATCAACCTGCAATATAAAACAGATTAAGAAGATGATCTTAAAATCCATGGAACCACACAAATTACGGGACTAATTAACAACAGCATAACTAATTACAAAGACAAGGACCTATCAGATGAAAAACAATAAGAATATATCTAAGTTAAAGCAACTGGAAGTCAGACAGAAGTAAATACCTTCACCAAGGCACCGATAACACCTAAGCTTGTAAGCCTCAAGTACTCAAAGGGCCTTGACTTGCTTGTTGTATTTAGGAACGGATACAGATATAGAGGAATATGAGCTGAAAGGAGAAATATACAGCAGAAATATTTGACTGAGATTTAAGAAATATATGGTAATTCTGCATTTGCCCAAACAACCATCTCCTACAAATGCATATAGAATAGAAAAAGATATCTGATGAATAAGCCAAGATAACCAGCATAAACTTGAACCTTGCCATTGCACACACTCAACAATTAAGAAGGTAAGATAAAATAATCAAAAATAATTTATGAAACAGAGAGACAATCCTTCCACTAGAACCAATTATAATAAATTGATCCAACAGTCAATTAAATGTTTCTGGCCATTTTAACCATACTTCTTGCAACTATGATTTCAATAATAGTCATTTGATTCCATACACTTCAGCAACCTGCTACCAAATCCTACCTACACAATTCGCATTTTAAGGGATGCGAGAGGGCCAGCCTCATTTGTATAACTTAGGTGTTGCAGTCAGGATATATAGATATGCCACTACTATTATCCTCCTAGCAAAGTGTTAATTTCGAGGATCATGATGCTGACATTGTTACCCCACATACCTCACATACACAATTCATTTGTAATCAGTTTGAATGTATACACTACAGAATCATTATTTTTTCGTCAAATAAAAGAATAAAAATTTTCCCTAATATCTCAAATAAGAAAATACCCTCTCACATATTAACCAATCAGGGTAAGAACATAACTCCAGATTAATATGAGTACATCACCAAGATTAGGAATATTACCATTGAGAAATAGCATCCTTGTATCTGGATGGGAGGCTACACACTGTAAGAAAAGAATTGGAGCATGAGTAATGCCTCCAAATAGACAAATACACGAAATCATGACAATTGAGACAACCAAATCCAATACAACTATTTGCATTGATGGCTTACACATGCAAACTATGAACTACAAGCCCACAATACGTTGATTGTGCACAATATGATGAATTATATAAGTGCACAATACAATGAACCTTACATATGAAAACTAGTTTGACTGACTTCAATAGATACATATGATTCTTCTCTAAAACTCCATTCTTTTGCTCTAGTGTACAGGGCAAATCACTAAGTTAACAATCGTTACTAATTCTTCCCTACACATACATCTATTTCAATAGAAAAGGTTAACATTTTAATTCATATCTAAAAAATGCAACATTAGGCAAGCTATCACCAAGGATACTGGACACACTTATAACAAAGATTCGACATGATTAGATATTTAACTCTCTCTTGGGAACTACATATAGTAACTGTTCTCCTTGCATATTAAGAAACAACTAAAAGTACTAAACGAGGCAACTGACTTCCTTAAATTATGTAAAACGTGAAATGCTTTAAAATCACACATCAACTCATCCATAAGTGAAAAATTATAGAAACATCTTTGCAATATGTAATAGCTATACCCTCGGGATGAATCAACAAACTAATAGAGAAACATCAAAGGAACAAAACTTACCTGAAGAAGAGCAAGAGCATTACAAACTCGGTTTGATTGACCAGGAGTAAGATTTGGTGGTGATAGAACAGGGTATATTGATACTATTTCCTGCAAGCATAATCCGGGATGGAAAGGGTGAATTCAACATGACAGACATAAAACAAATAACAGACTTGACCATAACTCATTTACAACAGCCGCAAATACATAGTAAGAAAACACAGATCTTGCAGAAAGGTCATTGTAATGTCAAACCAATTTTGGCTTTACTTCATGAAAGCTCTACTTCCCTCCTTTCATTATACCTATTTCTCCTGCTGATTTATTCTTACTCCTCCATCAAATTATGACATCAGAACAATATAAGTAATCCGCAGTTCGACAAAAAATAGTATAATCATTACCTATTGTAAAGAAAGCCAAAAGCTTTTCAATAAACCAATATATTGGGAAAAAGTAAAAGAAACAAAGAACATCCTTTTGCAAGTCCCAATATATTACACACAAAGCCACATAAAACCATCACAAACATGTGTGGTTGGGGGAAGGAACACAACAACAAAATACTAATAATTAAGAGCATACCTGTAATAATGCAGCAATAGTACCAAAAGAATTCCACAACAAGGGAGCCAAATCTTGAAATAATTCTCTCTTCTAAAAAATAACAACAAAAACAAAACACAAGTTTATTAGGCATACCTGTATAAGTGCAGCTATAGTACCAAAAGAATTCCACACGAAAGGAGCCAAATCTTGAAATAATTCCTTGTTCTAAAAAATGAAACCAAAGGCGGACACTAGTTTATAATTACACCACCCAAATGTGAAACAGTTAAACTGAATAAACCACATAATAAAAGGAGCATCAGCAAGATGTATTACAGAGATACCAACTAATGCCTAGTGATTGCACATGTGAAATCCTATCTTCGCAATCCATCATTTTTGATATATTCGCATAAAATAAAACAAATTAATTGTAATTTGTGTATGCATCAACATTCAAATATAATTTCAATCGAAATCCTAGTCTCTAGCCAAGAGTGTATATCAAGAAGTCAATAATAATAAAATTTCGGTCTCTAGGGTTCGACTTATATGTAAAAGAAGAGGCGATGAGAAAATTACCTTCGATAGTTCAAAAAGAGCATTTTCCCTCATATCAGGATTGCTTAGGTCGAGCACCAAATGCTCTGCTGACGCCATTTTCCGGTCCTTGTTAGCCCCAGCTCCTGCAGCGGCGCTTGGGATCGACGCGCTGGGCCCACCACCAAACGGCACGTTCATCGACAGTGATTGGGGGAGATTCGTCATTCCTTACTCAGCTTCTCGTGCTTTGTACAAATTTGATTGATTCTTCGCAATTGGGACTAACGAGGAGACGCTGATCCTATTGTTGCGTTTTAGTTCGAAGCCTTGGAGAGTTAGTGCCACGTGCTTTACATTCGCGTGGGTGGAGGGGCATTTGTTGTTTAACGGATGTTGCCGTTACTGTTCTTGCTTTCATGAAGTTATCGATTGTATTTTCTAAAATTGATTTTATTTTTAAAAATAAAAAATAGCCCCCGCAAAAAAATTTAATTGCATCACTTATGCATATTAATCTATGTGAAATCATAAAAAAATAGTTAATGGTCAAAAACAAAAAGTAAATAATGTTGTAACATCAATTAATTCATAAAGCTATTCTATTCAACTCATAAAATTGTGCGTGCTGAGGAAAAATCTAGATTGCATTTATTTCATTTTTTAAAAAGAGGAGTTCAGACAAACAAAATTACAATAATGACACAAAAAGGATTGAAACATATAAAGCAAAAGCAGTATCAGTTAAAAGATTTGATAACAAAATTTCCATCCCACAATCTAGCTAGTCAAGCATTGTGCAGGAATGTTGTATTGCATTTCTCAGCATCTCCATTTACGTGATAGCTAGACAAGATTTGGTATCTAATGAAACCTTCCACAAGTTGTTCCAAGGAAACCTTTTCTTTAAAAAACATCACCAATAGGTTCACCATGTCCGCTGATCTAGAAAAGCTCGATGCAATGAATTTAGCTGGAAGAACCTTCTGCAACAACAGGTTCGTCTGCAGACCAGCAAGAATGGCGCCAAAACATTGGTGCATCGAGAAATACAGCTCGTCCATTCTCATAAGCAAATTTGGATTCTGAAATATTGAACTCCATCAAATAGACAATTTCTCTTGGAGATGATTTAACAATGCTGTCATTATAATGAACGAGAAACCAAAATAGTCTTCTTGTTCTTGGAACTCCGGATGAAAGTATCTTTCAAATGAAAAATGGCTCAAATTCTTAGGATCCGTCTTAATTTATAAACCTGTGAACAAGGAAAAGATTAGCTCTCCAACAGTAATCCACCTGAAAAATGTGAATAACTAGAACAAAAGAACATTCTATAAAAGGGGTTCTTGCTGACGATGAATTTTTGACTTTCTACTTTGCTTTAAATGCATTCAAGAATCACCAATAATGTTTGAACTGTACATGTGGCAGAGGATAAAACAAAATATTGGGGCAAAATTTACCAACCTGGGCGGTTCTACTAGGCAAAGGCACCTCTATGCAGTTTCGCAAGCCATCGACTCTGCAAAGACAGAGGTGCTAAATACAAACGAAACATAACTGATGCGAAAGCTAAGAATAAGAAAGATGGGGATAGCTCAAATCGATTAAAAAAATGTTGTTTGAGTATTACCTTCTGCTAATGGTTCTTTGAAGATATTGGTGCTCGTTGATAAGTCCTTGACCTCCATACTTGCTTTCATCTGTATTTAGTATAATCTGCGCCATCACAAAAAAAAATCTCTATTTGAACTATAGGATATCTAAATGCAACAAATGATCACAAAATCTCAAAATGTTTAAAAAAAAAAATTGTTGTTCTTCAGAATGCACAACAGTTCTTCCACAGCACATAACAACTTAACTTGCATAATACACTTGCATTAAAAACCTGTAGGTCATATTTTCAGAACACTGTGATTATGTAATAATGACAATCAAAGAGCATATGTACAGTAAGAAATAGGCTTCCACAATAAAAGTTAATTACAATTAGCATGGAACTACTACTTACTTGATATTCTCCAGCTTCTTCCACGCCCACAGAGTAGTTTACATAAGAATCTGCCGGATGAAAGTTGAATATGAAGAGAAGAGGACCTCGTGTATAAGATATTACCTGTAAACAGCAAGAACTCACTGCACTTAGTAACAAAATTATGAGCTTTACCATCAACCATAAACTATAAGATATAAAAGAAAAATTGTAAATAATATATATAAACCAGCTGTAAAGTTCTAACAGAAAGTGACAAGCTATGTAATAATGCATTATGAACAATACTATCAAAACCCACAGCAATCACTTGAGCACAATACACATAAATTAAGATCTCGTCATTCAACATTTTAAAGAGAGAGAGAGTCAACAGGTAATCTATCTATAAAACAAAACTCCACCATCGAATTATCCATACAACAATATCGAAATCATTGTCAGGTTAATATACCACTAACTTCAAGTATGGTTACAACTGCTATATTTCCATGAAATATACTATTGAATTATCGTAAAAAGCTCATACCGTATTCTCTCACACGCAAACATATAGGCATCAATTCACAATCCTCTAAAAGTTCGTGCATGGTGATGATTTTCTGATTCAACTGAAGAAGCATCAATGAGCACAATGACAAGTATGATAGGAAGGGAGAGTTTTACCATCTTTGGGTCATTAACATGGTGAATGTTCATTGAACCTCTCGAAAGTACCCTTTCATTTTCATCCAGCTTCATCAGTTCCTAGAAAAGAGGATAAGTGCTGTGAATTGGTACCAATGCCACTTAAGTTTATCTGGTTCAAAAACCAAAAAATAAAAACATTCATGGAGAAGTGTGTAGGCAGAATAAATAGAAACAAGTGCAGTATAAATGTAAAATCCATCCACATTGCAGAGAAAATACATAAGCACCAAATGGTTAATTTTGAGAATATGGGCGGCATTGATGTCAGTTCCAACAGAAAAAGATAATACAAGGTACTATCAATTTATTGTTTGCTAAAATTAAGGTTGTAATATTAAGTGACCTGACACCTTATCAAAGGAATATAAGTTGGAATGTAGTCCCTTGGTCAGCAAATCCCAGCAACGGTTTGCAAGAGAAAACGAGTTGTTGTTGCTTGGCATTGGGAACTCAACCCTCTGGCTCATGAAAAATCATTAATAACAAAACGGAATTAAAATTTCAAACAAATTAAGTTGCCCACAAGGTAACCTCACCTTTGGGTGGCCAAATTCATTGCCTATGAAATTGAGATAAGCAGAACCACCCATGGTAAATGTAATCAATCTGATCATCTGTCTCAAGACAAACAAAACAAATTAAAAATCGATGTAGCCAAAAAAGCATGATAATATAAACTCAAAATCACATTCAAAAGTTTATGCAATGTATTACATTGACTATGGTGACATTTCATGCTACGTGAAAATGGTTTCTATTTTCTCAAGGAATTGTCACAAATTGAAGCCATTTAAAGAAGTGGCACATGAAACATTGAGAGAGCATTACATTGATCGAAGAGTGAAAAGATATTTCTGCATACACACTGAAAGAATAAAAGATGAGAGTATGGCATACTTTGTGTAGTGAACAGCCTCTAAGTAACAAATTATTTGAGTCAGGAGAATGCTCTGAGATTTCACCAAACAATATCTCTGCAAATGACCTCCCTCCAGATATGGACTAGCATGCAAGATTATCAAAGCACGTTATAGTCATCATCCAAATAAATGTAAATTAAAATCAACTCTGCAGCGACAATTTCAAAATAAAGCCTCTTATATGAAACAAGAGTTTAAAGTAGGAGATTACTTGGTTGTGATTTTCAGCATACATAAGCATCTTATCCGAATATTGTCCGTTGCCCACTAATGTGCTGACAATCTGTACACTAGAATTAAGTACAATTAACATTGAACCTTAAGAATGAAAAAATGACTATACAGTAAATACAAGGCAACAACAAAATCTCATTCAATTGTAAGATGACCTATGATAACCAAACAACAACCTTGCTCATGCTCCATTCAAGGTCAGGAGTATTCTCAAGAAAAGACAACCACATCTCTGATGCAGAAAGATTAACAAAATAATCGAACCCCAGACCACCTTGAGAAGTTGGTTCGCATAGTCCAGGATAATATGTTGCCTGGAAATAAAGAGGATGTTTTAAATGGAGTAATGCTTGTTATCTATTCTATATTAACTATCATAAGAAGGTCAAAAGTACAATAGAAAATGCTGGATTTTGAAGGTGAATAGAATCACATAAACCATAATACTTACATCTTCGGCTATTGT
This sequence comes from Trichilia minutiflora, assembly GCA_035590515.1. Lineage (NCBI taxonomy): Eukaryota > Viridiplantae > Streptophyta > Magnoliopsida > Sapindales > Meliaceae > Trichilia > Trichilia minutiflora. The sequence goes on along the minus strand of JAVXUL010000008.1, from coordinate 6,762,260 downwards.
TATAATATTTGGATGAAGAGTATGCAGTATCTCATTTGCCAACATGAGATATAACAGTGCATCCTTGTCAACATATTGATTGCAATACCTGCAGCCAGAAGAAATCATATTGAAATGAACATTGAACTTGCCGTAACAAAGAGTTTACAGTGCAAATATTGAACTTGGCATTAGATCAATGAACAAAAGGTTGCAATTTAAAGATTAATTGACCCCAGGAGCTCCCAACAAGAAAACCATTAAACAACACAAAGACTAATGTTATGACAAATAGGATATGACAAGTGGTTCAACGGATGCCTTACTCGTCCAAGTCGCCAGTAAAAGTAGCAAAACCATTGTGTGTATAAATCATTGATGAGAGTGAATGGAACTGAAAACCGTCGATTTGATATTCCGCAACCCACCTGCTCGAATATCACCACATAAGCAACATTAATGTCTCCTACCCAAAGTGATTGTGCACACTTCTTTCATAAAGTAAAAGGATCAACTGAACATCCAGAATATAAGAGTGTGCAGAATTAGATAATAACTTGAAGAAACAAAGATGCATGATATATTACACTAATGCTGTATCTAGAAATTTAAAAGGATTGAGGTTTATAAGTAGATACCAATTCAAATTTGAAAGGAGAAAATGGAGCACATCAAGGTCACCGTATTTGAACATCCTGGTTCTCCAGTATTTGTGGAAACCTCGTTTACCTACTCAAGTAGGAAAATTTGGGCAAAGCAAAGACGTTAATATAACAGAAAAGGCAATGCTACATGTAAGAAAAGGATACCACATATCACAAGTGCAGAAAATGACATCTCACATGCAAGAACATGATATATGTTGCTGAAAGTTGATCAAGTGATACAAAAAATTTGGGCAAAGCAAAGATGTTAATATAACAGAAAAGGCAATGCTACATGTAAGAAAGGGATATCACGTATCACAAATGCAGAAAATGACATCTCACATGCAAGAACATGATATATGTTGCTGAAAGTTGATCAAGTGATACAAGGGCAGGCAAAAGTAATAACCTACTTTAAATAAAGGATATATTCTGGTAGTATATCAGCAATTTTTACCAGTATGGAAGTAGCAGTCATTTGATCCATCAAACAGTGATAGTCCAACCATCTGGTCTGCTGCCGAGTAGGAATGGACAATGTCCAAGAAGACCAGCATTCCTAGTCCTGTCAAATGAAAATGGTAAGTAATGGTACAGAAACTGTATCAATTGATTATACCTTACAATATGATGTGTTACAATCTTTTCTTGGATCTTTTATACAATTTCAATGTTAAAGTCAAGCACATAGCTATCACAGAAGCTATAAGAGCTGATTGCAGTTGCTCAGCCATGCAAAGTATAAAACGTAGATCACTGGAATATAAAATTAATTGAATCAGACGAAGGATGGCAACCGTGTGCTTCGTCAACCAGATGCTTGAAGTCATCAGGAGTGCCATATCTGCTGCTTACAGCGTACAAATTGGTGACCTAAATTACAGAGAGATGCTTGAGAAAATTCATTGAACTGTCTAAAAAATACGCAATATCATTTGAAAGTGAGGAATTGGATGAACATATGTCAAATTACCACACCAACTGAACACTTAAAAACTGGAAAAACATAGCAATTGTACGTGCAAATACTCCAGTATAATGTGTAGCTAAACCATATATATCATGTTGATAACATAAACCGGTTACATCAATTATAATAAATTATAACACTAAAACATCTAGAAATCTTACGGCAATCAATTCCGATGGATATTAACTATAACTGATTTCAGTTTTTCCTTTATAAAACATGGAGAAATGTCAATGAAAGGGAACATCTCTGAAGTTACATGGGGAAGAAAGATTAACTTACTCTACAACCAACAATGAAGTATCTTGATACAGATTTACTCTACCAAGATCCTTCTTGTCAGAAATAATAAAAAATAGAAAGAAAGATTAACTTACTCTGTAACCAACAGTGAAGTAGTCTTTGTGCTCAACAACTCCAATTAACTGGATTGCATTGTATCCAGCTTCCTTTATATGAGGAAGGACCTATACTGGAAAAGCCTTAGTGCAAACCAGAAGAGTATGTTTACCAAATTACAATATGATATCATTAAATAAAGCAAAATTCAAGAAGTTACCTTCTCAGTAAATTCATTGAACGAAGATACTTTTGGCTCTGATCCGCTTATTCCAACATGGCATTCATATATACGCAAGGACTTTGGCACTTTGGGGCTTGTGTTTCTCCATTTATATGCAAATTCAGGGGGAGGTTCCCAGTGGATTGCATAACCTTGCTTTCCATCTGCATCTGAATGTAATGACCAGGATTTCGATTAAGTGAACCCAATGCAACTTGCAGGTATCTATTTAATATAAACCAGAAGGGACATCATTAAGAAAAGAGTAAAGAGGGAACAAAAAAGGGGGAAGGCATAGCAGTGTTTAAGAAAAGGTTAAAAGTTGTAGGCACCAAAGCTACAGCCAGGCAGAGTACAATCTGATAGTGGTCAAAACTAACAAGGGGTAGAATTCCTATCTAGCTGCTATAGATGCTTTGGATTTCAGGAAGGTAAGGTAAAATTTCCATGCCAATGAGCAATGTGTTCATGTGGCTAGCATTTACAGAATTATGGCACGAAAAGGCTTTGTTTAATAACTTGTCTATTTATAATTATGATCAATTTTATCATCTATACATGTTTCGAATTAATTACAAAAGACCCCATAACCAAAAGTACCTTGAATGTGTTAATTAAAATTACATGAAAATGAACAAGACATAAACCAAGAAGATCAGTTCCTCAGCAGAAGTATCGTGACGAAGCAATAAATGACTTTAAGCAGATGCAGAGCATATTTACCAGGTTTTACATAAGTAGCCCAAGCAGGAACGCGTTCCAATGGTCCATCAGGAGTGTTGAAATAAACCCTGTATTTGCTCCCATGAGGAATACCAGGAATGTATTTCTTCAGCCATGCCTTCCTTCCTTTACGTGTCTCTAACCAGTATGGGATGGGAGGTGACTTAGAACGAAATTTTTCTTGCCAAAGAGGATCATTCACGATTGTGAATGTATCATATTGCTTTCCATCATCAATAATATCAAGTGGAGGTAGATTACTTGGTGGATCATCTTTATGCTGTTCTTTCCACGCCTTATATCTTGTTTCTGCATCTGGTATTTCACCCAATTCCTCTAAAGTTTGAGGACCATTGGGCCCAAATAGTTGCTCATATAACTTGGCCGGAAGTTCAAACCGGTTCTTAACAAATCGATCTTCTCCAGGTTCCCAGTACTCATCATTCGCTTTCTTGAAAATCTCTTTAATGGTAACTTCATGGTCACCTTTATCATAGTCATCCACATAGTTATACTGCTGAAAATAAAGCTCGTCTGGTTTCTCTCCTTCCCTTAATTTATCTTCAAGAATGATAAACCAATACCCATAATCATCATGGCCAAAGTGACCCTCACGTGCACAATTTTCTGTTGGTGACCATCCATTGAAGTCAGCAACCAATGCACAATAGCGGGCACCTGCATTCAACACACTTAAATCACATGTTATTTGAAAGTGACCATAACATGTGATCTACTGAAAACACAAGATTTTCTGACAAATTAAAAGTTGGTTTCTCATGGGATGATTTAAAATTTAAGGTGACAATGTTGTCTATTGATTTAATAAAGTATTATTGACTAGCAAAAATGACAGCATTTGGAAAATGATTGGTTAAGTAAATTATAATTTTTTCAAAAATAGTCTATATTTTGATAATTTGATTGTCCAACTTGGCCAAAAATTTTACAAAAGGAGCAAAATTTTATCCCAAGAAAATATCTTATGTCAAACCTGGAGCCCAGTCCATAAAATCCACTCGATGTTCCACATTCCGATGCATTCCCAGAATCTCATATCTACAGAAAAACATAAAGACTATCAAAATTCAACTCAACAAAACCTCAAACTCCCAAAAACAAATCACAAACTTAAATCCTTGTTAAGTTAAAGAACACCGAAAAAATACGCCCAACACAATGAACAAAACGACCACACTGCCAACATTATAATAGATGGAACTTAATAAACCAACCATTCTAAAAATTTAGGCTTTACCATTAAACATCAAGTTTGAATTATAATATTGTCTAATATTGCTAAACTAAAACCACAACTTGGGTGACATGACACCACACTAAGTTCAATCCAGTATGCATAAAAGAAGAGGAAACAACAGGGAACTGCATTGAAAACTAACCCGGTAGAGAACTCAATCAAATTGAAGAATCGTTTTAAAATTTCATCTTTAAGATCTTTGAAACCTTTGTGCCTGCAAAAATGAATAAGAAAACAAAACTTAGCTATGATGAAATGAGAAAACAGAAGTTATAACTCAACTAAGCTCTATATTTATGATCAATTTATAGTACATTTCATGCCCTTTTCTTCTTCGCCCACTTTATCAGCAACCAAATCAACATACTATTTACAGTTCCTTGTTTTTCATTTCTTTTTCTTTTTTTCTAAATTTTTGCCAAAAACGTTACCTTTCGCGAAGAAATTGAGCAAAGGATTTGTGTGTAATGCCTAGTTTTGTGAGGAACCCAACTGGATCAACTCCTTTCTCTCCTCCACTTGCACTTCTCTTCTTTTTCGAATATTTTTGTTGTTGTTGTTGAAACTGTGGTTTGTTAGCGTCTGAGCATGCTACTTTAATTTTTATTTTTTTGCTATTCGGAAAGTTGATGCTTCCCAGCTTGTTTTGGGAGTAAAAATGGAGAGGAGAATTGTATGGAGTTAGAGAAATTTTGGTTTTGATAGAGAATGAATTCATTTTTTTTTCAAGAGAAGTGTTGGGTTTTGCACAGAGCGAAGAGCTGTTAAGCCTGTTATTAGATAAGACTTGCACACGAGGCGGGTACAGTGGTTTTAGTGGGTTTTGGAGTTGACCCGGGCGATTTCAAAACTCGGACCATTTTCCATGAACGAATTAAATCGTTATTTTGCACCGTGGTTTGGAGTTCCCCTTTCAGCCTATTATCTTACGATTGGAAAAAACATTTGTACTTGTTGCTAGAAGTCGGCTTTATTTTCAACTTTATGTATTAACAGATTTTTGTTTCTCGTTTTTCGAGTTTTGAGATTGTAAAATACATAATAATTTTAGAGATAAAATCAGTTTTTGGACAAAAATTTTTCGATGTCTAAGTCAGTGAAGATTTTATTTAATGTATGGGAGAGATGTATATGCAAGCTAGGAACGTAAAAACTTCAGATAGAAAACAAAAGGAATGTTCTCTGTGTTAGAATATGTCTAGAAAAAACCTTTTTATTTCTTTTTGTGAAATCCTACGAAATTCTCGTCCAAAAGTACGTGAAAAATCCCTTGAGATGAGTGAAAAATCAGAGAATCTCCATCTTTCTTGATTTTTGGATATTGTGTATTGAAAGCCTAGGAGTTTGCACTTTTGGACACGTGTTGCCGTGCGGTTGGTGCGCCCAGAGCAACTTACTACAAAAGTCAATGAATACGAGAAATCGTGATACTGTTACTTGTCACGTCATCCCCGAACATCCGAGTGTCTGTACCTCCGAGTGGAGTTCCGAACATCCGAGTGTCTGTACCTCCGAGTGGAGTTCCAGCTCTCTCGAGAATGAAATTCCTTGATTCTCGGGAGGCCCTTACATAGCGAGTGGTAGTCCCAAAGGTGACAGAATGTGGCATCAGAGATGCATGTACACCTCGAGTGTCAGCGAGTCCCTGCTTTTTTGGAAAAAACATATTGGCTCGACCTCTCGAGTCCAGAAAGGTTTGGGATCGCGGGCCCCGAGGCGTTTTAGCCGTCTCCTCGATGATATTGCCAGCTACTCGGGAAGACATCGTGTAGGGGGTCCATCTGGGAGCGAGGTGCATACTCAGCGGGCCTGGATAAAGGCTTGGAGATGGGCCTGGGCCTGTGGGCTAGGCTTCAATAAAATACCCTAACACTAAGCCCCCCAGTTTTTAATTAAATAAGGTTTAATTCAAAACTGTTCAGCTCCCACTCGGCTGTCATTCACGCTCTGGTTACTTCTTTAGGAATGCAACCGTCTGCATACGTGTCGCTTCCCCATTGTTAAACCAGTCTGAGGAGCCGTAATATTCTGACCGTCATCATTATCTGCTAGGACGGGTCCCACCTCATTTAAATTTCGAAGAGAAATGACCCTTGACGTTCTGCATTCGGCCAATGTGGCATTCCCCCACCCGTTGAATCAAAATCTACGATCGAGGTTTCCTTGGCTCGTCTATAAATACCCGTTATTCCTCAGACGAATATTTTTCTTCTTCTTTATCTGCACTCACAAGCGAAAGTATTTG
>JAVXUL010000008.1:6735205-6745702 GCA_035590515.1 Trichilia minutiflora | reverse complement strand
CGAAAGGTTTGGAAATGACTCACGGCTAATTCACTATGAACCTTCATGGTCACACCAAAATCCTTATGCATTTGGAAACTGTTCTCGAAAGAGAAATTATTCAGAACGAAGGCCAGCACCTTCCGGAATAATTAATAGGCCGAAAAAAAAATATATATATATATGTATATAAGATATATATATATATATATTTTTTTCGGCCTATTAATTATTTATAATTAATAGGAAGGCTAGCACCTTCCGGAATAATTAATAGGCCGAAAAATATATATATATATATATATATATATATATATATATATATATATATATATTAAATTAAACAAATAAAATTAATAATATATCTAATTCATAAATATAATAAATACATGAGTACATGTTTATGTATATACTTATTTTAGTGGTTATATTTTTAGAATATAATTTTAAATTATTTTTGTTAAATATAATTATAAAATCATTGTAAAAGTAATTATGTTATAATCTACCTTTATTTTATATATTTACATTATAATCTATTTTTATTAAATATCTAATAATTTATTTTTAAAATATATTGTTAAGATATGAATTTAAATGTGGTTGTTACATCGAAAGATCCATATCGTAGAGGGTAATTATTGGTTGGATCCTCCTTTACAGAGCTTTATCTCAAAATCTCTGCAAAATAATAATGCACTAAAAATCATGTCGGATGGGATACCTGATAGAAAAACTCTGATACCTAAATCAGATATAGTAAAAAAATGTATGGTCAATTCCAATAAACAAATCGGAATGGAATGCAAGAAAAAGAGGGGAATACTAATAGCGAGGAGAATGCCAACAAGAGCTCAGGTTCTGGAATCCAACCCCTTCTTTGATGGAGAATTCTCCTTTATATAGTGCCTTGGTGATGTGATTAAACATCGAAGAATGAGAATGATGGGATTTTAGTGCATTTGGGCAGTATGTGGCCGTGTTCTATTAATTATGTACCTGACATTTCTATCAATTTTAGGTCTGTCACTGTCACGTTATCTGAAGATGGATCATTGATGGGACAGGTAGTTCCTAGAATAGGGTATCAACTCTCATCATAGGGTTTGTCATGTCAGCGGTCATTCTCATTTTTGGTAGTATAGACATGATATTGGGGATTCTCTGATTGGGGGTTGCATTCATGTTGATAAAAAGAAGACGCCCTGAGAATATAATTCCCTGGGGTTGAGACTAATTTGCCAGAGAAATTGACCCACTGGGATTTGAGGCGGATTTACTTGAGAGGGTGACTCCCTGGGACTTGAGGCAAGATTTTCTGAGAGGTCGATTCCTTTAAACCTGAGACCGGGTGCCCCTTGGAGGACGACTCCTTGGAGCCTGAGGTCGGGTCTATTGGAGAGGGTGATTCCTTGGGGACTGAGGTCGTCGAGGAGGCTGAAATATCTAGGATGAAGGTGCCACGTTATTTTCTGATAAGACCCCATATATCACTCGTATATTTTTTCTAACTTATATTATTTAATAATTTAATTTAAAATAACTTTTCTTCAATTTAATGCAATTTCAAATATACCTTTAATCGAAATTTGCGGGCAATAACGTAGAAAATTATGAACCTTTGGTTCCCAAGTGGTAGCAACTAGCAAAGAATGTTGTGATTTGGACGGAGTGAAAAAACCATAAAAATTCATAGCTGTGAGTATTTTTTGAATGGATTAATGGGTGGTTTGCAGTAAGAGTGTTTAATTTTGAAGAATGAAAAAGAAAAGTTATAATCAAAAAGAAAATAAAGGGAAAAAAAACGAACATAAGATTGCTTTATTTGCTTGAATTATGGAATAATAGAGAGAAAATAATTCAATATATTTATTTGGGATAAAAATACTTTTTATTTATAATTTATTTATATTTTACAAAAATAAATAATTAGGTACAAATTCTATTGTTAAAATTAAATTTGTTTTTAAACAAAAATTGAACCTAATTCTAAAAATATATTATAATATATTTATTAATAGTAATTATTGAGGTACAAAATAGTATATGTGACTGGATTCCCGTGAATTTGAAATTTGTAAGTCTATCTTTTAAGTCCGTAAAATTGTACCTCCAAATCTTATAAAATAATAATACGTTAAGGAGTGACACTTAGAGTATTTTTCAGGGGTGAAACTTAGATGAGATACTAATAGTACATGTCATCAAAGGGATGTGTGGAGTAAAGTGAAAAAGAGAGTATGAGTTTCGATTAAACCTTATTGTCTTTTGTAGAGAAAAAAAAGTCCTTCCTCTTCCTTTGTTGAGAGAGAGAGAAAAAGATAGTTGAAGCTGTTTCTTTTTTTTTGTTTTATCTGTAATACTTGGTCCAAGTTTGTCAATAATATTGTCTGTTTTGATCCAATCCTTGGGGATTCATGATTTTATTCTTAGTAATGGGTTATCTTGAGAACTTTCTAAGAGGTCACCCATCTTGGTACTACTCTCGTCTAAGCGCGCTTATCTTGAGAACTTCCCAAGAGATCACCCATCTTGGTACTACTCTCGTCTAAGCGCGCTTAACTACATAGTTCTTGGAAAGAAACCACCACCCATCCCCAAAGGTCTTATTAACAACTTGGTTTCAACTCTACATATATAGCTTAGTAACTTTCTCTTCCATTCCGATATGAGATTCAGTTCATCCCTGTTATCCTAGAAGCCTGTCAGAAGCCGTTCCTTACTCAGGCTCTCTCATCCCGACGCCACTTCTCGCCCTCATCGGACCAGGATGTTACAGGCCCACCAGCTTTTGTCTGGTTCGTCCCCGAACTACCACCATTGTATTAGAGGAGAGTTGGCTCTAATACCAATTGTAACACCTAGTCCAAATCTGTCAACAATATCGTCCGCTTTAACCCAACTCTTGGGACCTCACATTTTTGCTCTTGGTAATAGGTTATCTTGAGAACTTCCCAAGAGGTCACCCATCTTGGTACTACTCTCGTCTAAACACGCTTAACTACGTAGTTCTTGAAAAGAAACTATCATCCATCCCCAAAGGCCTTGTTGACAACTTAGTTCCAACTCTATATATATAACCAAGTAACTTTCTTTCCTATTCCGATGTGGAATTCGGTTCATCCCTATCATCTTAGAAGCCTGTAAGAAGTCGTTTCTTACTCAGGCTCTCTCATCCTGACGTCACTTTCTGTCTTCATCGAATTGGAATATTACACCATCCCTCTTTAAGCTCTTCGATTTTTCTTATATTTTCTCTTCCTTTAATGTGACTTGATATCGAAAAATATAAATAATAGAATTTCTTAATTTTACAGTAAATTAATAATATTTTATTAATGTTCGTATTTTATTAAATTTATGAATGATAGAGCCTATCACTGTTACATCACCTGAAATTGACAGAGGATGAAACAGATAATTCTCAATAGTCAAACCATTTTTCGGATTTCAACTTTTTAATTATTCTCATTTTTAAGTGTAACAGATAGGTGTGAGATAAGGGGTTCCTTATAATGTGGGGACTCCCTTCCTCGACCTGTTATGGATGTTATTCTATGTCAAACTTTGCGATTCCCCGACGCAGAAGTAATATTGCCTTAAGATAATGAAAGAATTCAAATCAGGCATCACATCTTTTTGGATCGGAGACATCACATGTTCACGAGAAATTCTGTGACGTGTTTGACTTCATTTTCTACACAAACAATAATTATTATAAATAAATTAATAAATATATAAAAATTTATAATAATATTTTTTTTACCAACAACTAATAAATATTTAATAAAATAATAACATATAGGCCTTGAATTTTAACGAAATAATGTATAAAACACGTTTAGTAATTTTAACAAACAGTTCTTCACATAAATAATTACTTTTTTATAAAATTGATGGACTTATAAGATAATAACCTAATTTTTTATTTAAAAAATTAAAAACTGAAAATATTTTTTCAATTTTTTAAAAATATTCTTTATTTATTTTTGTTTAATAAATATTTAGATTATTTTGATAAATAAATAATGAATCAAAAGATACTATCTTCATTTGTTCACACCGGAAGAACCAATCTTCATTTGCTTTTGAATTACATTCATAAACAAAAACGAAAATACCAAAAATAGCAAGAATCTAAAATAAAATCAAATTTACACCAGTTTGTTTTAAAGTTTGTTCGAGCGAAGAATAGTTTGCCGGGCCCAAAAATGGTTCAATAAGATTCATATACAATATAATATAATCAAGGGTATTTTGCAGTACAACATGCATCTAAACGTATGCTTAGATCAGCAAATTTGGATAATGGTCCACAAATATATTTTTTTCTGTTTTCTGTAAAAGCTGTCATAATATAATTAAAAAGAATAAACACTTGACCATGATAATTTTCACATCGTAGAGCAATGCATTGAGTAGAAGCAGGGCACTTGGCTATTAATTTTGTAGCTCTTTTGCATACTCCCTAGGTCCAAATATGGTTGATCCAATTCTCACATTAGTACTTCCCATTTCAATCTGCATAAAGAAAATGACACCCGTTACTCATGTAACACCCCTTCATTGATGATAAAGCAACTGTGATAATTAGACTGCATTTTCTGTGAGGATTAAATAAATATTCAGGGATGATACCAGAAGAAGTAAAAATCCACAACCTCAAAAATTCTAAACTCCCAGAAGTAAAGACAAAAGAAGCTTCCTCCGTACTTTTCTTTTATTTTGTTTTCTAGCTTAGGGGTCAAACTATGATAAGCAACACTTACTCTATTTAATAATTATTCAATAAGATTGCGATGACAATATATCCTTTAACTAAACTAAAGCAACCATATACCTATTGCCTCATGGATTCATATTTTGTTAGATAAACCACAATTTGCATGTTCAAATTGCTGTCAAATAACCGTTGAAAGTGTATAGAACGGTTAAGACAACAATCATGAGAAATATGATTCTTACTAGTTTCAGCAGTTCCACATTCAAACTCTCCAGGATTTATATATGGTTTTCTAGCATTTTGGAAATGTTTTCAGTGAAAATATGAGTTTCTTCAAGCCTCATTTAAAATCTCACATAACTACCAAACTGGTTTCAGTAACCAAGTTCTTATATAATCATGGTTTTAGATCGTGTATTTATCAAGGAGTTGGAGTTTTAGAGTTTGTCATACTTTGAGACTTAACAGAATAAACTATGGAAGATGCCATCAAAAGCATCAAGAAAACGGAAGTTTACTGCCACTCATTAGATTTAGGTTTAAATTCATTTGAGTCACATACCGCTTGCTCAAAGTCACTAGACATTCCCATTGATAATTCACATTCATCTTCTGCCATTCCGAGTGCCTTGCAGATCTCAACTCTACAATTTAATAGAGTCTGTCACATCAAAACAAAAATAAATAAAATAATTCCTGAGAATATTAATAAATAAAAACAGAGACAAACTGGAATAATGTAAAACAGTATATCCCCGTAATGTGAGATGTGGCAATTGAATTTCAAATTTTTGGCATGAATATTCATCACAACGACTGGAGGAAACAACAAAGCAAGACACAGATAACAAATACATTTAGGAATTTAGAATATTTTAAAAAATAAATCCACTTATTCAAATTATGAGACCACCACCAACTAAGTGATATAAGTTTCATGAAGAATTTAAAATATCATCCATATGCTGGAGCATTAATAACAGATCAATTGATTTTAACAAATGGATATGCGTGCTCTAAATAACAGGCGAACACCTCACCCTGAAGTTCTCTGGAGTTGATGTATAGTCTGGCATCCCTATTGTCATTAAGCCTGAAAACTTCAAATTTGGGCATTGCACCTTAACATGCTCCACAAGTCCTACGCATCCTGAAGGATCAATACCTGATTTTGCTGCAATAACATCACAACAATCCATCCTTCAGTTCTTTGGGGTTGGGGATGGGGTGGGTGGTGGGGTGAGCTAAGCATGGAGAAAATGATGCAATTTTGTGGATATGACCACCTGCACATCAACTCTGATGGTTTAACATTTTCATTGCCTCATAGAAGAAAATTGAATTGTCGCTAGTAGGAAAAGAAAGGAATGAATATAGAGGTGCTACATCAAACTTAACACCTAGGAGGTCTTATAGGATGAATGTAACCATGGAAATAGAGAGTTTCCCTTGTCAGCAAAATTACAATGTGATATGCAGATTATAACATTCACAAGGTCATAAAGTACAGATCTTTAATATTATTACTATCCTTTTCAATATAGGGATGCACGATAGAAATTATAACAACTAACACAGATATCATTGTTTTTTCAGAGTTGGGATCCTAGGGAACAAGCCCCAGTTGGATTCAGCTAGGTTGTGTTTTCTGCATTTACATATGAAAAAATTAAAACTATAATGAGAATAGCATATGTGCTCACATGCTTCTCCACTGGTATTCACTTGGACAAAAACCTTCAGAGGATTTCTTCCGAGGTTTGAAATTGCTTTGTCAAGATTGTTTGCTATCTGCTAAAAAATAAAAATAAAAATAAAAGATAAGACATTTGTCTTTGTTAGCTATTTCTATGTCCCATCAGAATTGCCTATATTATTTTCATCATTTATACAAAACTTGCCATCTGAAATTTAGAAAAACTCAAGAAAGAATGTAGCATAGATAAATGAGCACTATCTGCTTAATGACAAGAAAATAATGAAAGCATCATCCGATTGCAACTACTAATCAATGGAAACTTAAAAGGTTTCTAAGACACTCAGGAACAAATTACAAATGATTCCCAACTTAACGCAGATATCAGACAGGTCTATACCTTCTCATTATCTACACCCTCAACTGTGTTCAGATTTGGCACTCCACCTGCATACGCAAAACAAAGACTACATGTTTACTGCACCAGGCTCATGTACTGCAAAGAAGCAGCTCTAGAAAAAAAGTAATTCATGATTCATCCAACTACAGTCAAATGACAAATAGAATTAGACAAGTTTCAATTATGAGTTAATTTTATGCTGAAGAAACAGATATCACCAGCCATTTTGGTAAGGTCACCACAATTTTTTTTTAAACCTATAAGGGTCTAAAAAAATTGCAATTTCGTAAAAGCCAACATAACCACCGCCGGCGAAACCACCCCCCCCCCCCCCCAAAAAAAAAAAAAAAAGAAAAAAATCTAACACAACAAATGTCACTAACAACCAAAATGCAACATACCAATAAGCATTTTAACTTTGTTGCTCTGCAAATGCCCTATAAAATGCCATTTTATGTCCTCTGGCAGCTGCATCAATCCCACTAAATTTTATCACTAATTCGATTAAATTATCATTAAAAAGCATTTTTTTATATCATAAAACATGTACCTGAGGAGCTTTGTCGATTATTTCCTGGACATAATTTTCGCCAAAGCATCGCTGTCCGGCATCATAGGCTTGGCGGATGGGAGAAATAGGTTTCGTCTTCGATACAGCCACGACCCGGATTCGATCAGGCTGACGACCCGATCGCTCCGCAGCCTGGCGGACCCGGAGAAGGACGGAGCGAAGCGCTGTTACCGCTACGCCTTCAACAGCTGGAGCAGCCATCGTCAATTCTCATGTGATAACATGATTGTGCACCGTTTCAGTTTTGGCTTGTAATTATTTTTTCACTTTTAATGTTTTCTAAATTTTCGTGGACAGAAATTAGTATCAAGTTATGTGTTTTTGTAATTTGTATTTTAAAGTATATTTTTACATATTTTATAATATTGAATAAAATTACTGGTAATTAAATCACACATAATTTTTAAGATATCAAAATTCTCACGAAACTCCCAATTTAATTTTGTTGGTATTTAAAAGAAAATTCATAAAAAAAATATTGATGTACTTATAATAGAGAAATATGGTATTTTATTTTACAATTTATATAATACTATATATTTTTATTTTTGATTTCAAATCTTATAATTTATTACCTATGATATAATTTTCAATCCTGCTTTTGGCAGTAACAATATCGAAGGAGAAATATTAGGTAGTTTTCTTTTCATCCCCGTAGCTAAGAATACAGCCAAAAATATATGATGCAACCCGTAGCTGTGAGGGCGAGCCAAGTGCCTAAAAGGAAATAAAAGAAAAGGCTGCATTTAGAGAACTAAGACAAATGAACCGAGAAAAGCAAACTGAAAGCAAAGTTTGTGAATGGTAATTGTAATTTCCTGCTGCTAATTAGTTTGATTCTGTTGATATAGTCTTCATTTCTTCTCTGCCTGGAATTTGGACCTAATGAATCTCAAAAGCCCAAGTAATAATAGCAAAATTCCTAGCAGTCCACTGTTAGCCCATTTCCGAGTGTGACCCGGCTTGGGTATGGCAATCCCTTGACATATGTTCACTTAGATCACTGGACGGGAAGCAACGCATAACCCAGAAAATGATGGTACATGTTCCAGAATTTCCTTCTGTACTCATCTTTTTTCTTGGCTTTAATCTTAATGCCAGCCTCTGGTTTTCAGTTGCTTAAATTCAACAAAAATATACATTGCAAGATGGATTTTTGGCTTGTTTGAGGGCTTCGAATTAGTATGTTTGAGCTTAATTTTAAAAGCATTTTTTTTTAATCTATGAAACCTTAATCTAATAGAAGACACATGTTTACTAACTATTATATTTGAAGAGACACTTTAAGTAAAATTCAAGATTTCGTTACCTAAATATTTTAAGAAAAAAAATCTTAATAATTCAAATTCAGAATAGATATTAAGCAACCATCACATCGAGTTAAACCACTCTTAAGGGTTTTTGAAAGCAAAATTATTAAAGGGTTAGGTAAATAAATTTTTGATAGACTTGTAAACCGTTCATATTTCGGTACAAAAATTTATCATGAAAATGGGCGCCTATAATGTTATAAATGTGAATATGATATTGCAATAATCCTGAGTCTTAAAGCTGAAGTATCTTGAAGCATACCCGAGGCAAAGTCTAATGATCCAGGTAATAGTCCCAAGAATGTAACCAACCATTTGGCAGCAAACATGAAGTTTAAACTACCAAGTTAATTTGTTAGGATGAACTCTGAAGTATTTTCCATCCAACTTCAGCTTCCAAAGTGGTCGATTTCCTGCAGAATGAATTTTAATTCTTGTCTTTCATTTGCGAGAATTTTTCACTATAATTATAGGATTGAGAAGTACTTTCGGAGATCAGAAGGAAGAGCAAGGCCAAAATTAAGATTACTGGCACTATAGAAGAATGCTTAATTTATTTTTTCGTTTTCCCCTCTTATCTCTTTATTCGTATATTTGTTCCAGACAAGAGAGTTGAGGAGGTATCAAATTTTTCTCTGACTGTATCCGATATATTTAGAAACTTTAGAAATTAACAAATAATGAACTCTACTCCATCCGACTGTCAGAATAAATAATCATCTTTTTCTTTTTCTGATCAATTCTTCCAGTTATCCCTGAATAGTTTCCTTTACATTCCTTAACTATTATGTACTCTGCTGCATAGTCGATTCTCAACTCATTGGAGCTCTCACAAGAGTAAATTCAAATCTAATAGTTGACCAAGGCTAATCCAAATTACCAGTATAATCATAATCAACACAATGATTAAATAAACGATCTTGATCAATCCAAATTCTATGGTGTTTAGAATGTACCATAGAATCCATTTTATAGCTGCTAATATCCTTTTCAGGATCATGTATGTGCTTACTCTCAAATCCAACTATTTGTGAAATGTCGGACCCTGAACATATCAAATCAAGCTACTACCTTGTATACGATACTTTTACCATATATTCTAATACTGCTTCAAATTCTAGAGATTTCACTTAGATCATTTTTGTAGCTTGCGCAAATATACACAATGATCATATCTACTTCTTTTGTTTCTCTACCCCATTAGAGCATTTGTACTACTGCCATACAACGTCTTGTATAAAAAATCGGTTTGGGTATATTTTGTTCATATAGATGTTTGATTGACAGTCAAGATGGAATCCGTTGACTCAATACTATGAACTGAGAGTTTTCGTTGACTCTGTCCAAGTTGAATTCCTAAACGAATGTCGATATGATGTGTATATTTTAAGTCTCTGGCCAAAGCAATCATGACATATGATCGACAATTCGTATAGACATCGAGATTGGGTTTTGACAGACCATGAACCCTTATTTGATCGAGATATGACAACGGAGGGATATTACCCACAAGTTACGTGCAATAATTGGAGGTTTGATGAAGACACTTTTTCATCGTGACTTAGGGACTATGGTGTGTAGCTAAACACTAACCATAGTTGATGGGTATCGAAATATTCGAGACCAAATTATTCGGAGTCAAAGTGTTCGATATTTACTCACGATTGAGTCACGATGAACGTTCACGGTCCACCCAATCCCTGAGCATTCCCATAAAGGAGGAGAAGATAAAATGTTATCGAGAGAAGGCTAGCGACCTCATGATAACAAGAAATACCAACATAAATACGTATAATCGTTATATGTATTTATTATTCT
>JAVXUL010000008.1:6719576-6731633 GCA_035590515.1 Trichilia minutiflora | reverse complement strand
CGTATTCCCCTTTTTTTTTTTTCAATCGGGTTGATGTTATTTTCACTTATAGTGGTTGTGCTTTGGAGTGGCTTTAATTTCAAAGGAAGAATTACGAGGTAACGAGATAATTTTACAGTTGAGTTCCTTTCTGGGTTGATTGAAAGTTTTGGTTTGATATAATTATGGGGAATGTGAATGGAAGAGAAGACGGAAGTACTGCATCTGGTATTGAAGAAGGAGGAGAAAGTAACAACAGTGTGTAATAAGAAGGAATTGTTTGCTCCTCAGGTTGGATGCTTGATTCTTCAATTGCTTCTTTTTTGTTATTTTTGTAATTATTTTGCTATTATTAATTCTTTTTTATTGCTTGTGTTGGTTTTCTTGGTTAACAAATTTGTATTTGACGTGTGTTTGAGATCAAGTTTTGGTTTAGAAATGGAATTGATTCTGACTGGTTGTTTTCATAAGATTTTTTTGTTTGGTTCAGTGATATTGTTGGAGCACAAAAGGAGCCATTTACTCTCGTTTGAAAATGTCGGAGTTGCTATCTTATTTGATAGTATGTATTCTTTGGCGATTGTTTTCTTGTTATGTGCTCACCAGTTGTTCGATCTAAGTTTTATTAGAATTTGTGAGTAGCACTTTTCTTCACTGGCTACTTAATTAGAAGCAATACTAAAGCTGTTCATTCCGCTTCTCTTGTTTTTCGTTAAATAGATTTGGATCAATAAAATGTTGAATGATCATTAAGTACTTTCATGGTTGGTTGACGGATTGATACGCGGTGATTGTGTCAATTTGGGTGAAAGTTTCTGAACTTAGATTTTGCCAAATGTATAAAAGAACATGTTTTAGTGTAGCTAGAGTGCTAAGTACATTGATTGCTTATGTTGACGTTTGCTTTTATGTCAGATTTTGTGAAAACTACGTGATGATGTAATAAATTGATACCTTCTTCAACTTTAAGTAACAGTTTTTTCTTCTTCTTTGTTCATTATTTTTTTTGGATTGCAAAACACATCAAATTATTAGGGATAAAGTCAATTTTTTAAGAAAAATTCTCCAATACTTAAGTTAATAAGATTTTATTTATGTGTAAGTTATAAGAAAAAATAAAATAGTATGAAAGAGATAATCAATGCTTAGAGAGAGAGAATTATAGGAAAAAAAATGTGTACAAGTAAGGATATTATTTACCAATAAAAAAGAATGAATCTGTTTTTTATTCTCATATTTTATTACTTTTTAATTATTTACAATCATAACAGTAGATATGTTTTTTTTTTTCTTTGACTCTCCTCGAAAGTTTGTTACGTGATTGATGTGGTTATTATGGATATAACACTTGATCACATATATAAATAAATATTCTGGAGAGTTGATGGAGTAGGTGACCTATTTCGAGCAGTCTTAGATCTCAAATAAAAATATACCAATCTCAGGTAATATGCTATGACTCTTACACGATTATGTGAAGAGTATATCCAATCTCAGGAAAGAAATAGAAGGCCTTGGAAACCAAACACATTAGTAGGTCTCGAATATACATGTCTCCTGTAAATAATCCAAGATATTTCTTCAGAAAATAGGACCTCGGATGATGACGTAGTAGAGATCTTTATTTTAACTGTCATAGAAGAAGATCTCACATCCATACTATATTGAGGAATCGGAAAGATAGATAATTCTTAATAATGGACCTGAGGGACTGAGCTATGATAAAATACCCCCAAACACTATGATTTTTCGTCGATTCCTTATGCATCTTTTTTCAGGTCCCTATGGTTCCATTGCAAAGATCTGATAAGATGCACATTCGTAATCCTTCCTGGATGCAATATTCTTCTGGTTACGAAGACACCAGTAATGAAGTAAGAATTCCCACAACGATAACGTGGAACCACAATGGCTCGGAAGTAGTAGTGGAGCAGTTGTATGATTATAATTTTAATTACACTTATAAAAGAAGACAGGGATGGACTCCAGGGAGTATTTGTCACCGGCTTTAAATCTCAAGTGTATTTGTCAAAAATAAAGTGGGGTGGGGGTGGGGGGTTTGGTAAGGAGGGTTATGTTATTTTGTCAAATCACAGGCGTATTTGTCATTCTCTGTAACTGGTCTTATTGAGATTGTTCTACTTAATTTTGCTTATCTATCTCAATTTTCTTTAACATTAATTATGATACTTGCAAAATTACAGAAATAGCTAATTAAAATAGACATTATAAAATAGTGGTATAAATTACGTAGTTCAAATATAAATTATAAGAGCTGTACAGAAAGCACTCCTATCAGTTTGGAAGAAAGGCAGTGAATTTAAAACAACAACAATAATAATAATAATTCTAATCAAATATTTGATCACACTACAAGCTATGTGTCACTCTTTCAGACATTAGGGTATACTTAATTGGGGGATTAAGTGTTAAAGAGAAAACTTCTAATCTAGAAACAATTAGGTATAAGTGACAAATGGGAGTTTTATTCATCGTACAAGTTGGTAAGGAAATAAAGTCATTTTCTTGATGAGCTAAGATTGATAAAGTGTATTAAGATGACATGAGAAGGTTGACTTTAGGTGTAAGAGAACTCGGAATATTGATAGGCCAAGCTGCGCATAAACAAAAATTTGTTATATTAGTATTAGCACTAAGGTGGGAGTGTGCTAAGAGATTTTCATTTTTGACTCTTATCAATTGTTAGAAAACTCCCTTTAATAGTAAAGTAGTACAAGATTGTAGAGATTATTTTCGTAAAGCACTGGGCTAGAAGGTGTTGCATAGAATGACAGTACTCTTGGGACATGTATATGAGTAAAAGTTAAGAGTAGTAGATAATAGAGAATCTGATCAAATTTAGTAAAATCGAGAGAAAAGAATCTCTTGTTCTCTCTCTTCATTTTAGGAAAAATATCTTCTGTCCATATATTTACAAAACAATACATATAAAATAGAACGAAAAATTAAAAAACTGAGGTGGCATGTATTTACACTTAACATATTACTACTGTACTAACTATTTCTTAACCAATTAATCTAACTATATATTTACACGTGCCTACACATATTTACAGAATCTTTGGTGCAACTCGTTGGGCGGAAAGAGTTTTTTTTGTCAAAAGTATAAAAGGCATTTGTATAAGTGTATCAAAATACGTTGAGGGAGGGAGAGAGGGACAATCAGTTTAGCCTAAACACGAGGATGTATATGATTTTCAACTAGTGTTGGTTTGTCACACCCTTAAATATTTAGGTTTGCTTAACTGAAGATTAAGTGTTGAACGAAGGCTTTTAATCTAAGAACAACTTAGTTCGAGTGATCATTGGGTGTATACTGGAGTTATCATTTTGATAAACCCGAAGCCAAGATGAAACTAGTAAAATATACCGAAATAGTATAAAAAGACTAATATTAAATGTGAGAAAACCCGAACAGGCCAAGCTGTGCATAAATAAAAACATGTTACTCATGTATCGTAAGAACTTTGAAGGAGATCACATGCATATCTGTACATTTCATACTGCTAATTATACTAATAGAATGCAATTCGAAATATACGTGCAGTGTTTAATTCACGTTTCTTTCGTTGTACTATCCATTAAGATTAGTTTTCTTTTTGAATTCAGAAACATATGTAAATGGACCTAACTCTGTTTCTTTTAACATATATTAAATTCAGCTCTTTCACATATGATTGTTTATTGAAGGTA
Source organism: Trichilia minutiflora (assembly GCA_035590515.1). Taxonomy (NCBI): domain Eukaryota; kingdom Viridiplantae; phylum Streptophyta; class Magnoliopsida; order Sapindales; family Meliaceae; genus Trichilia; species Trichilia minutiflora. The sequence goes on along the minus strand of JAVXUL010000008.1, from coordinate 6,727,940 downwards.
GACCACTCTACTAACACAAGAGTAGGCAAACCGTTCACGTGTTTCTCACTTTCAATTTCATATATATATATATATATATATATACACACACACAAAACCTTCTCCATTAATATTTTCACCATTTGCCATCGCAAGCTACCGAATTGCCGATCTTTCTTTTCTCTTTAATTCTCCGCAAACATCCAACCTAGCTAGTAGTTTCATTTTCTTCTTAAGTTTTCCTAGCATGAATTACTCCACAGATAAGCCATTCTTGATTTTCCTTCTCCTCACAATAGTTCTACTTCTCCAGAATATTGTACATGCAACACCAAATGTACCGATTGTAGAAGAAGAAAATAATAATAATTACGACATTGATCTATATGAAGCAGATGAAGATCTGATTATGATATTTATGTTTTTAATTTTTATTTTTATTTTTTTTGCATTTGATATAATACTGCAATTAATTGAGGGAACCTGTATATATGACTGCCTAAATGCAAATTTTCCAATTCTATGTTACCACGTAAATATCAAAGAGAACACATTCCGAGTAAGGGATATTATTTACTAGTTCAATTAATATGATAATACCGTTGTTGTTATATAAACTTTGTATTTAATATTAATTAATAAATTTTTATCTTTGTTTTATGACACTCATTTAGAATTTAGTCGAACAAAAAAAATGTCTTCCATTTATTTTTTTAATATTTTGAATGATTAGAAATGAATCCATGATAATGTTAAAATTGTTACCACTCATTCAACCAAGAATTACTTGATGTATATTTACAAGAGACCATCATGCATTTTGCTGAAACTGGAATATTAATTGTATATTTTGATGATCAACTCATGATCTTTTACCGAAACAAGCTAATGGTTATTTTGGTTAGCACTTAAGGAGGTAAAATTTACTAAAGGTTGCTGAAGTCAAGCTCAAGCACATTTTCTATGAATAATTCCCAGAAGAAATCCCAAAAGTGAAATTAATTATATGTTTTACAATAAAATCATTTTAAAATATTGAAATGAAGTGTTTATAATTATTTTCTGATTTTTAATAAATTTTTTATGATAACATTATAAAATGGTAGCATTTATTTATTCAAACAAAAATATTTCACATAAAATGAGAAATATGTTCTTTACATAAAATAACAAGTATAACGCGGTTTAGGAAACTTCTCCCCTTTTGAGGGTAGAGATTGAGAGGAGAATCTTTTCTAGCCAAACTCTATTCACATCTCTCTGGCAATATAGTCATAGTATAATAAGCCTAAAAATCACGTGCTTATACATTATGTGCTGCTATTTTTAACAAATTTATATATTTTACTTGTATTTGAATGAATATAATCCTTTGGTAATTCTATTAGTCAACATATATTTATTTAATTGTTCAATCACGTTTCTTCATTTTATTTTGGTCACCCTTCTTCTTCCCTGGGCTGGTTTGGTATTCTATTAATTGTGTGATTTTTGCACATTGTTCCCATAATTTTTTATACCAAGTAGCTACCCGCTCCACTAACAAAGAAAGGGCAAACCTTCACACACATGTAGCTTCCTATATAAACTCGTTCTCCTTAGTCCTTCCTCACCGTTCTCCATTGATCTCATTTCAGCTCTCCAAGTCATAGCCAAGTTCTTTCTTTTCTCTTTAGTATCTTCTTAATTTTCCTGCCATGAAATCCACAAAACCATTCTTGATTTTCTTTCTCTTCATGATTCTGCACAGTATTATATATGCAACGTCATCTATCATAGAGGAAGAAAATAATAATTCTGACATTGATTATGAAGCAGATCTTCATTCTTTAAGTGGCATAGGCCGCTTATTGTTGCAGAAGAAACGTACAACTACAACTCCTCGATTAACTTGTAACAAGTTCCCCAGAATTTGTCATTTTAAGGGAAGTCCTGGGCCTTCTTGCTGCAAGAAAAAATGTGTAAACTTGTTAAAGGACCGGATGAATTGTGGAAAGTGTGGCAAGAAGTGCAAGTACAATGAGATTTGCTGCAATGGAAAATGTGTGAACCCTTCATTCAACAGAAGACATTGTGGTGGATGCAACAATCGCTGCAACAATGGAGAGTTTTGTGTTTTGGGACTTTGTAATTATGCATAGAAGAGATATGTATGTTGTTATTTTATATGGAATTTTTTTAAAAAATTTTCTTTGGAATCCACATAGATTTTTTAATCGAAAGATTTTTTAATTTGTGTGATATGACAAAGAGAGCAAGAACGAGCAAATTTGCTGAAAATTTTCTGTGCTACACATTGTGTGTAGATGATATGACACATATCACAAAAAAATATTTAATATTAAAGTATGTTAACTTTAAATTGAAACTTAAATAACAGAAAAAAATAGTGAGTAGTTTTTACTAAAAATTTGTATTTATCAAATATTTTTTCTATTATAATTTTAAACTTAATTGATTATCTTAAAAGATAAGTAGAAATAAAATAAAACTAAAAATTGTTGAAAAAAATTGACAAATTTATTTTAAAGAAGTAAAATATTTTTAAGATTTCAAAACTTTTGGTAGGCAATATTATATATCAATTTAGATTTGATTATCACTGAGTGTCATACAAAATTTAAAATAATAAATCTTATATACCACAGCACATATCATATATGTATAAAAGTTTCTCTCTTGACCCAGACATTCATATATATATATATATATATATATTTCTAAAATTCAAGTTCATAATTACAATTTAATAAAATGTCGGTATTCGTGTTTGATAACTCTACATATGTTTTTTCGTAAGGTGATATATATTATACGGGTGGTGCTTGAAATACCAATTCATATGAAAACCCTAACAAGCTCAATCATTAATTATGCATTAGTTTTGCAGAGACGACTGTAAAAATCCACTAATCAAACTTGGTTTCGAAATGCTTTGCACTTTAATTGGTCTCTTTGACTGTCATGCAATTTCTCACGTTTTCTAAAGGTAGAAAACATTTGACTTGTGTTTTTAATTCCATATTGGTTGTAGAAGAGAGATTATACAAATCCATGAGCTTAATGGAAACTGTGACACGTTTTTAATCCACAAACTTTTGTGAATTAATTCATATTTAATGAAATAATTAAAGTCCATTGAATTATGTAACCATTTATATATACAATATATATAACACAAAAACTGATGTTTGTATATACATAACTATAGACAGTATACTAAATTTCTTCTGGTATTATTGTATATGTATAACGTGATGCTTGTTAGCGACCACGAAATTAGGAAACCGAATTAGAAACCTCAATCATTTGTATTTGTACTTCACTTGCACCTTCTGGTGGGCAATCAAAATTAAAGTTTTGACATGTTGTGAACATTAATTGGTCTCAAACGAAATGATCAATTAATCAATTAAAAGAGCATTAAAAATGCTAATTCAGAGAAAGAGAATAGCAATTCACCACACTTGCACTAAGTACACTAGAAACATTGGCTTGTCCTTTTGATTAATATATTATCTAGTGGAGAGAAAGAACAATTTAAAAAGAGCTTAAAGGGGAGGAGAGATTTAGAGAATATGTCAAGTTTAAGTCCCGGAAACGTTTCTGATTATTTTATCAAACTGATTGATTAGTTCACTGAATTATTTGATGATTTATAGATATTTTCAAAGATTTATATATATACATTGGCCGCCTTTATTCTCTGAGTTTTTTCTGTTCCCTTCCCATTAAGTTTGCTTTCATGTCACGTGCAAAAGCTAACAGCCTGTTCTTTATTTGAGTTTATGAAGGGCGAAGAACATTTGCTATCTTCTACATAGAATAAAATCTTACTTTGTTGTTTAACAGCTATATATAATGACCTAATCCGCGCACTAGTTGCACATACAAGCATTTAAAATGCGTCACATTTTCGATTCCCATCCAAAAATTCCCAATAAATATTTATTCATGTCTATCACATTCTTCATCCCAATTATCTAAGCCTATCTTCGTTTTCTGCGTTAGTAATGATGATATTATTAAAGATTAAAATATTTTATTAGATTAACGATGATTTAATAATTATTTGAAGTATTAAATAAGTGATCACTTACCTTAAATAATTGGTGGATGAAAATTAAGTTTCATAAATATTTCAAGAATTAGTTCAATCACCCTTACTTCTTCCTTATGTTGAAAATAAGGTTTGGGGAGAGTTTCAAATTTTATTTGTTTTACAATTTTCTTAAAAATAAAAACTTAAAGCAAAATAAAAAATTGGCTTCTTTATATAGTTATCATTTAATTATCATTTTATCCATAATTTTTATACTAATGACTTCCATATCCTAAATTTACAAACAAGCTTTAAAATAGTAATTTAATAAAATGACAAGTTTTCTCATTATTAAACAATTTATTATCAAATTTATCCTAAAACTAGTCAAACCAATTTTGATCAACTTTAATTAATTTTATTTATATTCTAAAATATTAATGGAATGTTATAACTTACTATAAATTATAATCGAATCAATTTGTCAAGCTTTTAGAATCATTAAACTATTTAACGTGTAAATAATTTATAGTTTTTGATATATCATTATCATTGAGAGTGCTAACCCTCTTAATAGAAGATAACAATGGTAATTTTCTCTCAATAATTAGAAAGAAAACAAAAGGTTTTTGATTGTGATCTTTTGGGTTCATTGTAGAGTTAATCATGAACTGAAATTGATCTCACTGATTTTGTTTCGAACCATTCGAATGTCCAACGACTATAATTAGCATTTAGCAATATACCATAATCCCTAAACCACAATAAAGAAACTCTTTATTGAACCTTTTAATGCTAATTGTATATTTTGTATGAGTAATGTCTTTCCGTCGTCCAATCCCGACTAAGTTAGGGTTCACAGTAAGCCAAAACCTTAAACTCGATGATTTTATATATTATCAGTAATTACTTGCTGAACTTGTCATTACGAACTCTTTGTATAACTTTTGTTACTACCTGGCCAGGTTTTAGTGCTTCAGTCGTTTACCAATATTTGTCTGAAAAATCGAATCCTAACCGAGCCAATGATAACTCGAATCTTATATATCAAGTCAACAGATTCCATCTTAATTGTTATTCATATCTCGATATAAATTAACAATGCATGATCAAATCGACTTCTTATATAAAACATAATTAGTCTTGTACTCATATACCATATGAATCATGTGCATCTATATCAAATGACAATTATGACGTCTCAGGTCAAAGGAGTACATCGCATACTTGTATAATTTAAATGACGAATCATTAACTGCATACATTCTATGTGATTCATCATTTCTGCGATCACGCTCAAAAAACAGTTCTCTAATTGTTAATCTACACTAATGTTCTAATGACATGTTATCCGTATTAATATCATCTCATGATATTTATTGGAGACATTTAGTATGCCTACTGACGATATCGATGTCCAGTTAATATTGCGTATATAGAGAACAATTTAGATAATATAATTATCAAGGTATTCACATATGTACTCTTATCATTAGTATGATAGATAAAGAAAACAATATACACATATGAATAAAAATAATTTCTTTTGCTAATATACATGTTAGTACATATATATACAGTGATACAATAAAATATACCCTGAAACCAACAACACGAATAGTTTTTAGAGCATACTATGCCAACAAACTCCCACTTGCACTAAAATCATTTGCTATTATATCTAATACCCATCTTCTCACAATGTTGGTTCAGTTGCTTCAGTGTCATCGCTTTAGTGAGAGGGTCAGAAAATGTTATCTGCTGAAAATATCTTCTATATTATTATCTCTCCAGCACCAACAAATTCTCTCAAAATATAGTACTTTCGTTGAATATATTTGGATTTCTGATGTGCTCTTAGTTCTTTTACTTGTGCAATAGCACCAGTATTATCACAAAACACACTTATCGGATAAGCCATATCTGGAATCACACTAAATTCAGATATAAACTTTCTTATCCAAAAAGCCTCTTTTGCTGTTTCTGAAGCAGCAATGTATTCAGCTTCTGTAGTGGAATCAGTTGTTGTCGTCTGTTTGAAATTTTTTTAATTGACAGCAGCTCCATTACATAAAAAGATAAAATCAGATATAGACTTGCGATCATCCATATTTGATTGAAAGTCTAAGTCTGAATACTCATAGATGCTCAACTCTTGAGCTTCATAACTCAAAACCAAATCTTTAGTCCTTTTTAAATACTTAAGGATTGATTTCATAGCCAACTAGTATTTCTCTCCGGGATTAGCCTGATATCTACTTGTAACACTTACAGTATAAGTTATATCATGACATGTACATAACATGGCATACATCAAGCTACCAATAGCTAATGCATAGGACATACCACGCATTCGTTGTCGCCTCTTCATCGATCTTTAGACTATCATCTTTAGAAAGATGAAGACTATGATTGAAGGATAAGAGACCTCTCTTAAAATTCTCCATGTTGAACCTTTTCAGCATCTTTTTAATGTATATTTTTTGATATAATCCAATTATCCTCTTTGATCTATCTCTATAGATCCGAATCCCAAGAATATATGTCGCATCTCTCTCAAATCTTTCATGGAGAATGTTTTAGATAACCAGATCTTTACCTCTATCATCATGCCTATGTCATTGCCCATTAGTAATATGTAATCTACATATAATATTATGAACGTAATAGCATGATTCTTAACCCACTTGTATACACAAGATTCATCCGAATTTTTATTAAAACCAAACGATTTGACTGTCTCATCAAATCGGATATTTCCTTCTAGAGGCTTACTTCAATTCATAAATAGATCGATACAATTTGCATACTTTGTTCGGTATAGTAGTGGATACGAACCCAACATGTTATTTCATAAACAGATTTTTCTCAATAAATTCATTGAGAAACCCTGTCTTCACATCCATCTGTCAAATTTCATAATCATAGTATGCGGTTAAAGCTAGCATAATTCGGATGGATTTTATCATAGTAATGGGCAAGAAGGTTTTCTCATAATTTAACCTTTATTTCTGAATATAACCCTTTGCAACCAGTCATGCTTTTTAGGTTTCTAATTGTCCTGTAACACCTGGTCCAAGTCTGTTATTAATATTGTCCGTTTTGATTTAATCTTTGGGGCCTTACGATTTTGTTCTTAGTAATGGGTTATCCTGAGAACTTCTCAAGAGGTCACCCATCTTGGTATTGCTCTCGTTCAAGCACGCTTAACTGCATAGTTCTTGAAGTTAAACCACCATGCATCCCAAAAGACCTTGTTGATAACTTGATTTCAACTCCACATATATAATCCAGTAACTTTCTCTCCCATTCTAATGTGGGATTCGATTCATCCCCGTCATCCTAAAAGCCTGTCAGAAGCTACTCCTTGCTCAAGCTCCATCGATCCTGGTGCCATTTTTCGCCCTCATCGGATCAAAATATTACAGGCCCACCAGCTTTCGTCTGGTTCGTCCCTGAACCACCACCACCATCGTACTAGAGGAGAGTTGGCTCTAATACCAATTGTAACACCTAGTCCAAGTCTGTTAACAATATTGTTCGCTTTGGTTCAATCCTTGGGGTCTCTCGGTTTTGTTCTTGATAATGAGTTATCTTGAGAACCTTTCAAAAGGTTACCCATCTTGGTACTGCTCTCATTCAAGTATGCTTAACTGCGTAGTTCTTGAAGTTAAACCACCACCTATCCCAAAAGTCCTTGTTGACAACTTGATTCTAACTCTACATATATAACTCAGTAATTTTCTCTCCAATTTCGATGTGGGATTCGGTTCATCCCTGTCATCCTAGAAGCTTGCCAAAAGTCATTTCTTACTCAGGCTCCCTCGGCTCCGATGCCACTTCCCATCCTCATTGGACCGGGATATTACATGTCCATCCTTAACAATCTTTTTTCAAAAACCATTTACAGTTTATGAGAACTATTCCCTCTAATTGATCAACAAGTGTCCAGACCTGGTTTATATGCATGGATTCTATCTCAGAATTCATCGCCTCTAACCATTTTCCTGAATCTTTATCCAGGATAGCCTCCTCATAGGTTCTCGGATCATCAATATGATCCGTCTCTCCCACTAGGTAAGATTCGAAATCTTGCTCATTGAGAAAAGTATATCTCTTAGGGAGCCTTGGAACCCTTGCGGACTTTCGAACTGGAACTGGGTCAATAGAAACAGAGGGTCGCTGACTGGACTCTCCAACATCAGCATCGTCGGCTCGAGTCTCTAAGGATTGCTCCTTTAACTCGATATCTCTACCTGCACCACCTTCTTCAAGAAACTCTTTCTCTAAGAAATGTGCGTTTCTACTGATTGAAATTCTTTGATCAGAAGAAAAGTAGAAAC
>JAVXUL010000008.1:6691129-6710278 GCA_035590515.1 Trichilia minutiflora | reverse complement strand
ACATCCATACTCAGTCCTCAACCATTCTAACCATTCCGAAAACTCAAATCAACCTTCGAAACATCAAAATCCTTACAAAACCCGAGCGTACATCACTGAAAAGACAAAAATACCCTTGTTAAAAAACACGGGTCGTTACAATAGCTCCACACTTTATTAATAGTACAAAATAAAGTTGATAATCAAATTAATAATGTGATCATACATACATTCAAAACATTATTAATTTATCATTTTTATTTTGTACTATTAAAAGGTGTAGAGCTATATTTAATGTATAAATTAATGTAACAACATATTATTACGGTGGGTCTCTTTTGACTTAAAATTTTAAATTTAAATCTAAATATAAAATTTTAACCATTGAATAATAATATGATAGTTTTATAACGATATTCAATGTCTTCATCTTAAACTCAAATAATAATCAAAATAAGTTAGATAAAGTGACTTAGGGTTTTTATATGTAGAGTTTCTTAAACTAGAGTTTTTAACAAAAAAAAAAATATTGATTTTGTGGTTGTCATGGAAAGCTTTTAGTTGAAATTATATAATTACATTAATAGGTAAATTTTAAAAAATTATGTTGAAAGATAAATGGAGTAAAATTTTTAATATTAAATTAGAGTATTTTAGACAAATTATTTTTTTTAAATAAAAAAATACTGTGGTAAAAATCTAAAATTTAGGCTTCTCCCAATAGAAAAAAGTTAATCTTTTAATTGCTCAAAATCGTTTCTATGGTGCCAACCAAACGATAAAAAAAATTTAAAAGAGCTTTTAATGTTAAAAAAAATCCCTTTTTACTATTAGAAAACCGAACCAAATGAGCACTTATTCCATTGGCTTATGCAGGCAAACCAAATAAAATTTTAGGTGACGTCAAAAATATAAATTTATTATATATATTAATGTGATAATGTTATGCAATTACCACATATTAAATACATTTGTAAGAGTAAATCAAAATCTATTAATGGTTAAAAAAATAACAAGAAACAAAATCAGAATTTACCGAAGTAAAAAAGATAAAAACAAAATTTACTAGAGTAAAAAAAAAAAAAGATTCATGATAACAATATAATTTTATCACTTCAACTTTTATAAGAATAATTTGCATCTTAATATTATTAATAAAAAATTATTAAAAATATTATAAAATAAATAAATATATATATGTATGTCAAGTCCATTTTTTTTTTTTTTTTATCGTTCACCCCTCTCCCAAAATTTGAGAGAATGCGCGAAGTGAGTTGGATGTTGATGTAAGAAAAGCACACTCACTAAATTATTTAATACACTTTGAAAGTTCCGAGCCAACCCGATAAAACAAAGAATCATAGTCTTTTTTGGATAGGCTTCAGGCTTGATTAGACCGGGCCGTTTGGAATAAATAGATTACAGATATGGTTTGGGCCGGGCCTATTTTTATACCTAATAGAGTACGATTAATCATGATTCCTGACTAAACAAAACACTTGCGATCCCGATCAGCGCTCAGAAAAACTAAAGAAGAGTGTAAAGCTGATAAAATACCAGCTAAGCTCCGATGGAGTTCCGGCCTCGAAATTACATTGCCGAAGAGGAAGCCCACGCTCTACCTCGATCACGCGCCAATGATCACCCACTCTTAACTCCTTCTCAGCCTACCAACCATCTCCAGGTTTTGGTTGATTTAAGTTTTTTAATTTTATTGAATTTGTTCTAAAATTTACAAGTGGAACTCCAACTCTCACTTCTTTGTCGTATCAACGAATTGAAGTCTCGCACAACCCAAACAGAGTCGTTGACTCTGTTTGTTTCATGAAAAAATGTAGCTTAGAGTTTGAGTTCTGGATGCGACTGTTAGTTATATTGATTTTTCTTATGGAATTTTTGTGCACGCGGAATTCAAAAATTTTGTTTACTATTTCTATTTTCTTAGTATGCGAACAGAGTATATGCAAACTGATATTGCATAACATAGACTTAAGAAATTTCTGTAGTTAATGCTTCGTTAATTATGTTCTGATTTTATATGTTCGTGAAGTAGTTGTGTTATGGTGGAGTAATTGGAAAAATAAGAATGTTGGTACAAGAAAAGAATAAAAACGTAAATTTTTCTGGTATCTGTAAGCTTGTTTTAGCGCCATGCCTAGCTAAAGAGCTTGAAAATTCTTTGCGCATCAGGAATTTTATTGCTGTTCACTTTGAACACAGCTTGTGAGTTAACATTTTTGACAATGTCAATTATATCTTATTACAGGTTGATTTTGTGGATCACGAAAATCATGATTTCTATGATCCGCTGAGAGCACCGATTCCTAATACTGCAGTTTCAATTGATGGTATACAAGATGGTGAGAGTAGTTCCACTGTTCCAAGCAAAGCTGCTGCCGAAGCTTCAGTTAAAGAATGGACCTCGTTTAAGAGATTCTTAATGCAGAAATTTCCTGTATCCAAAATGGTTTCAATTTCTTCAGTAAGCACAATCTTCATTTTTCCTGGTACACTTGTGTGATAGTTCCTTGTATGATGTTTTAATGATAGTAAATGGAAAATTCCAATGGTTGACTTGATAATTTCTTTCTTCGTTTCCTAAGTTCATGAAGTCATTCTGCTGTTTCTAAATGTACACAATGCTTTAATAATTAAAATAGTTTTTTTTTTCTCTGCCTTCTTCATGCAAGTGATAACTTCAGCCTTTTTTTTTTGTCATAGATGTCCGATATTATAATTAAAACTGGCAAGGGTATGGTAATCCTTTCTCCTCTTATTTTATTTTATTTTTAGCTTTAATCATATTGTTACTTTCATTTCAATGGCAAGTACTATCTGATCTTTCATTTACATGTAACAAATTACTTGCTTATCTTTCAGAACAGTTCTAATATTTGCTTATCACAATTATTGAATCTCTTCAATTTGCAGCAAATGTGAAATCTTCAACAGCTAAGCATCTAGAGGAACTGGTAGATCCTGAAAAATTTGCTGAAGAAGATGTCAAGGTCATAACTGGGCAAGAGTATGTCTCACGACTACATGAGCTAAAGGAGGAAATTAAGCGTACATGGTCTGTTGGAGATCGTGTAACATCTCTGAAGTTATCCATAAAGGTGAATCTTATGTTTCAGTTTTGTTGTTTCCTTCTAAAGTTTTTCACCTTCAAGATTCATTTAAGGGTGACAATGCGTGGGAAGAGAAAGCAAGAGCAAAACTGTATACTGTTAATTAGGTTTTGTTTTAACTATATGTCTAAGAAATTAATTAGATTGTTTATGGTCCATCACTCTTTTATAATTTGTGAACTACTTCTTAAATTTGCATTCCAACTCTAAATTTAAATTTCACCTTTTTAGCTTCTCATTGGCATGGTTACTCTTGTCCCAATTTTGTGTAAGAATTTAATGGATTTTTTTCTTTCCTTCTCTCTGTATTATGAGAATTTCATTACTGTTAGTATTAAAATTTATCTGGCATGAGAAGTTTAAGTGTCAGTTAACAATAATCTAGTTAAGGATTATTTAACTTTCAAGTAAATTATGTTCTGCAGGTTGCTAGGCTTCTGATGGATACATCAGTTTTACAGTTTTATCCCACTCTATTTGTTCTTGCTATGGATGTAATGGACATGCTTGGGGATATGGTCTGGGAACGCATCAAGCAGAAAGCTGAATTTGCTGAAGATGGAACAAGGCTCCGCTCCTTACCAGGTTCATATCCATTTTATCATTTTGGGTTATTCTTTCTTTCTCTCTCATTCTCTTTCTGTCTCTTTGTGGTGTCTGTGCTCTTCACTTCGTCAGAGTAGTTCAAATTTACAATGATTGATATGCGTATTATTTATTTCAGTATGATCTGTTTACTTTGGCTTAGAAGAAGGATAAACGCTTGACAGTGCTTCTTGTTTTTAGGTTAGAAGCTAGATTATTTTTCCCGAAATCCCCTTTTTTTTATGACAGAAAATTTTAAACAAAGTAATATTGGCTTGGATGCCAAAGAGACGTGCAATAACTGGTTTTGCAAAGTTGGTTCCATCCGAGAGCTTCTTCCCCGCATGTAAGGTCCTTATCTTCCCAAGCTCTGTACATTCTTATCTCCTGTTCATATAAGTTATGTTCTTTTAAAAATTTTCTCTCCATAATATTTGCTGGTTGTCTGTTTGATTGTATTTCAGTTATTTGGAGCTAGCAATATTGCCTTGCTGGTGTTTTTTGCTTGATAGACCTGAAGAAAGTCTCCAGCGTCTGGTATTCATGACCAGAGGGTTAGCAGATCCATTGGCATCTGCTTATTGTCATCTATATATGGCCCACTGTGCACAAAAGTTACCCTCGAGTGGTACAGGTAAATATATTTTTGTACTTTTTGTCGAATCAAGGCAGATGCTGTTCTTTAGGATTGATGCATCCTCTTCTACGTGTATATGGAACCTAAACTTTTAGCTTGTCTGTGACCAAATGGGCTCAGGGCATAATGCATGGTGGGTTTTGGCTCTATTGATTCCAGGATCTAAATCCTGTTAGAGTCAAGTTCAATTCCTGCAAATGCTGGCCATAGATATTTACACTTATTTTTGATCTTTTCCCTTGAGCAAAACTTAAACATGAATATTTCTAATTGCTTGTTTGCCGACAACAGGTTGCAAATTTTACCTATCAAAAGTTTTTTGTATGGCTATGGATGATTGTTAATATTTTTAGAGAAAAAAACTTCTTTCTTTTTTTATACTTTTGTTGATTGCATTTCTATAGGGCTTCAGGTTTGGCATAGCGTAGAAATTTTGCCTACAAGTTAGGACTGTGGGTGTTTGAAGGCTCTATTAAGAATTAAGGACCCAGTCAAAGAGTATATGTCTTTGGGATATCTATGAATTATCCTGGAATTTGCAAGTGGTGGACCATGGGCTTAGTGCTTTATGCTGTGTTTTATATTGAATTATTGACTATGGCTTAAAGTAAACCTGTTGTAATGGTAAAACAGGTCTGATAGTTAAGTAATGCCATTGTCTTTATTTTATGATCTTGGAAAGTTTATGAGCAGCTTGTTTGTCTATTTTGTAACAGGGCACCTAATTACATCTGTTAATGACATGAAAATTCTATTGACGCGGATGTTATCAGCAAAGGAAACAGCACATGGAAAATCCATGGACAACAGAAGGTTGCCTGTCAGCCTGATGGAACCTACCATTGAGTATATTATGAAGTGCATCTTTAAGGACACATCTCAGGTTAGTAATTAAGTTCTTTACATGTTTGATACCATCTAGTCGTAAAGTTAAGTCGTCATTGTTCTCTGATTTTCTGTCTGTAAAATATAAGCAACAAATTCATGTGCTGCTACTGATGCATGTTTTACTAAATTGTAAATTGCACAAAACTTACATAGCGATTAGGCTTCATGAAAGCTGTCTAAGAACTACTTCTATGATTACATACAAGTATTGTATCATCCCTTTGACAATCCTGTAAATACTTGTGAAGTTATCTATTTCTGAGTAATTCTCTAAAAAAAATTTTAATCTTTGTGACAAACTGACTTGACAATTAATATCCTTTGAAAGAGGCAAGTAGGCAGTGTCCTTGTGGAGCTTGGACTGGGTAGGAATCAAGTTGAGTTGTTTGGGGACAACCCATGTGTCTCAGTTGTTCTTCATCATCTGCTTAAGGAACTTCCAACTGAACTAGTCAGCTCCAATGCAGTGCAGATCCTTCATCTGATTGAGTGCAGCAATGATAAATCTTATGATCAGGTATTGTTATTTGATGAGTCCATTATCCATAAACATTTTCATATTTCCCAAGATTTAATTTCAATTTTATGTGACCAACTGTTGTTGTTGTTGTTTATCAACTAATCTCTCTCTCTCTCTCTCTCTCTCTCTCTCCCCATCTATCAACTAATCTTTATCAACTAATGTCTATGTGTATGGGCAGTGTTTGAGTTACAGATTACTTGGATTCAGACTTTGTGAGGGGAGACCTAACCTGGCCATTGTGAATGCAGTGGCTGATAGAATCATTCAGGTCTTTGGAATATTCTTTTCTTGTTTGCTTGTTCAGAGTTCTTTTGTTTATTTAATTTTCTTGTTCTTAGGTTTGCATAATTCCAATTTTCTGCTCTATTAAGTTGTCATCTCAGACTATGTAAGGCTTGATATTTTGTATTGTGAAACTCTGTGTCTTATTTAAATTCAGATCGGAAATTGCAACCATTCTTCAAAAGATAATTTGGTATATATAAAGATATAAACTCTTACTATATAAAATTATTGGGAATACTTGTAGTGGGTGCAATTGTTGCGTTTGGTAATGTAACTTGGGATTAAATTCTGTTCACATTGGATTTAAGCTGGAATTTGGTTTATGATAAAGAAGAAAAACAATTTAATAAATGCATCTAGTGATAAGCATGCATCTTTGTGTAAAATACATGGTCAGGTGTTATATTTACTTTTTATCTCATCATTGTTTTTCTGTTGGTTGATGTCGCACGTTTTCTTTCTTTTTTTCATTTTAATCAAGAAACAATGCTCTCAAGCAACCACAAGTGATGAAATATTTACTTTTTGACAGTAATAAGGCTTACTTTTCAATGATGTTTGTGAAACTATAACTGTTTTCCTAAAGTTTCTAGTATTCATTTTGATTCACCTTTTCAATTTCTTATGTTTATTTTTCGTTGTTTTTATTTTATGTCAGGTCATAACCCTACACAATGAACTTGATGACTTCCTGAAGATTGTGGATCCTTATGTGGATATTATTCTTCAGAATCAAATGGTAAGTTGTACTGTGAAATTGTGACACTTTATGGTTTTGGTCCACTTCCTACATTGATGCGTGGCATCAAATCAACATTGAGTTTATTTGTGACTTTGCAATATTTGTGTTGTTGACCACCAGTTAAATCCTTGGCAATTCCTTTCTGTATGTCCACAAAATGGACTTGTGTCTGAGATTATTGATTTTATCTGATTAATTGTTCTGTGATTTTATTTTGTCTTACTTTTGATGCTTTCGAGTACCGTAGCTTTTAATCAAATGATGTGAAACTCTGTGTTAAGTAAAACTGGAGTTCTTAGCTTATAATGAGAATATGAGGTCCCTCTTCCAATTATCTACTTCCATAAAAGAGTCTCTTTAACTATTTTTTTTCCCTCATGTTTTAGTGAAAATTACATTGTTTAAATAACTTTAACTATGTCAAGAGGATATAACAGAAATTTATGGAGTGTTTGATTTCATCTTCTTTTTTAATTACAAGTGTAAGGAATTTAAATATTTGCTATAGAAGTTCTATTTCTCTGAATCTAATGATCATGCCAGGATAATCATCTGAATACCATTTTAGAAGGTATTTCAGAGAGAGCATGCAACAACGAGATTGCTGAAGATGATGTGGTAGGCTTGCAGTCTGTCTTGTTGAAGCTTCTTTCTCATTATGAGGACTTAGAACATGTGTTTGCTTTGGTACTTCTTCTTCTTCTTCTTCTTTTATTTGCTTCTGTTGTATCAGAAGAAGCCAAGAAATAGTATGTACTTTGGGACCTTAACAAAATTTATTTAGAACCACTTATGAGCTGTTAACTGATTGATTATCTCATTATGCAATCTTGTAGAATCATTTTCTTGAGATATTGGATTTCATGCATGGGAGTTCACAAAATATGATTTTTATGCAAATCCTTAATATGGCGACTAGGTATCTTTACTCTCTCTCTCTCTCGGTATATGTCAATATATTGGCTAATTTTTATGTATGATGTTGAAAATGTGTTTCACTTGCTGGTAGTTATAACTTAAGCTTATTTTGTTGGGCAGAAATGGTCACATAAATGATCCAACTACCATACAGTTGCTTTTTGAAATTTGTCATGCTTTACATGATGGTATAGATTTTGCAAATGTGAAAGATGATGATTATCAACGACCAGCCCATCTGATTTCTCGTTTTGTCCTTATGGTATTAAATTTTAACTATGTATATCCTCACATAAAAAATTGAGTTTGTTAAGTTGACTGCATTATGTCTGTCAATTTCATTTGCTTGACATTCATTGTTTGCTCTTAACTGTTAGGTTGATTATGGAGCTGAGATGGAACGGCATTTAACATTTTTAGTTGAATGTCGTGGAGCTTTTGGTAACATAAATGAACTTAAGGTCTATTGTTAGTTTTTGTACTTCTTTATGCTACTTCCAACAAAAATATGTTGTCAATATTATAGTGATCTTTTGTTGTGCTTGTTGATACACTTGTAGGAGACTCTTGTTCACTCGACCAATCATTTAGCAATCAAAGCTTTGAAAGATGGAAGAAAACATCTAAGTTTTGTAAAATCTTGCATAGCGTTTAGTGAAGTCACTATACCTTCTATTTCAGCTTACATTAGGCAGTTAAATCTTTATATTGAAACTGCTGAGGTAATTCTTTATTCTTTTATGTGTTTATGTACCTGTCAGAATAACCATATTACTATACTGATGAATGTTTCAACAAATCAGGTTGCCTTGTTAGCTGGTTTAATTTCTCATTCAGATGGACTGGTAGATTCAGCATTCAACTGTTTACAAAGTGTGGACTTGATAAATGGTTGGTTCATTAATTTATTATGGCAAAACAGTTGTTTAAAAGCCACCACCAGCAGAGTCAGAAAAATTTCGTCGTACTAAAAAATGATATGATAATTATGTCCATGATTCTAAATCTATTCTTGCTTATTTCTATGAGGTTCCAAGGTTGTAACTTTCTATAAAAACAAATGGCTTGGGTCCTTCTGAACTGATAATCATCTGTGAAATACTGGGAACTTCCATCTATGGAAGCTTTTCTAAAGGTTGGACCTGCAATATGGGGCATTCTCAAATTAAAAAATAATTGAATTATTTGTGGATAAGGGTTGGCCTTAACCTGGGAGGCAAATAAACAAAGCACACGCATAGAGTGTGAAAAAAACATTTTGAACCCTATTAGTCAATGATCTTAATGAGTCCATATTTTAGATTTCATTCGCTTTCTTTACTAGATAGATTCATTTTAAGTCTCAATTTAGATACAAATAATTGTACGGTGACAGATCACAGTGTTGTCATTTTAGCATATGAATGTTAAATGGTCTTACTCTTAAATGGTCTTACTCTATTCCTTTAAATGTGCTGTTTTTATTTATACTCCATCCTTTTTAGTTTATTTGTTATTATACTTGTGTTTTCTCATGTCATGAATGATGTAATAGTCATCTTTTGTTTATTTCCCGTAAGTTGTGTGTCTTTTTTCTTTCAATTGGTTGGTAATTTCTTATTTTCTTGGATAGGTTCCCTGGCACAAGTTGATGTTGATGGTTTGGTAACCTCAATTCAAAAATTATGCAGCCTATTGGTTATGGTTCCAGGTTATTAATTTTTTTTTTCTTTCCTTTATTTAAGTTCTTAAATTTCTGTGGCATTTTTATAAATTTAATTAGCTTAAATCACATCTTTAACTCTTTTGTTTTCTTTTGGAGGTCTTCTTGTATCTTATTTTTTAGTGGAGTAGAAATAACAAAGAAAATCCCAAACAATTGAGATTATAAAAATGCTGTAATGAGATGTTTGGATTATTTGGAATGTGGTTCTTTGATTATTTGGATGGAGTTGACAATTGCTTGGTTTATGTTAAAAATGAGTGAAGATGATGAATGTGTTCTGAAGCAGCTGACTTCTTAGCATGTTCATGAAGTTCTTAGGCTTGATGAGAAAATAATTTCCTTGTCATTGAAGAGAAGAAGAAAATTTTTTGTTAAAAATAGAATATGTTCTCTTAATTGAAGAGAATTCTCATAGACGAAGAGAATTTCTCTTCTCATTATTGTCAAGACCTTCCTGAGCTTGCCAAGAATTTCCTTTTTCAAACATGAAACTTTGAAAATTGCAAAATTTTTATAACTATGCTTGTTGCTACTTCGTTCAGCTTTTTTTTTTTTCACCTAAAAAATTTCTTATATGAGATAGTCTGTTTGTTTATGGTGTCCTTATCAAGGTCTATCGTGTGTGTGTGTATATGTGTGAATGTATATGTCATCTGATTGTTCTTTTCCCATTTGAAGGTAATCCTGAACTGGGGTTTACATGTGCTCTAAAGAGCATACTTTCCCTCGTTAACAACCAATCCTGGTAAAGCCTTTAACCTCACAAAAGCTTAACCCCTTAACCTCACAAAAGATTACTTCTGTTTCATTCTCTAATCAATCTTCATTTTGGGTAATTGTAAAATGTTTTATAATGTCACTATAGGATCACATCAAGAATGAAGATGATGATATTTTGTGCTATCATTTCATTGTCAGCAACACTTTCTCAAAATAAGCTCCCATATGGTGCAGATCTTGAGGTATTTCCACACATCTTTTATCAATGGTCTTAAGTTGTAATGAATTTTGGAATTTGGAATTTTAGAAGTTCTTCTGAGATATGGTCAAATACTGGAAATTAAGGTTGAAAAGATTTTAAATATTCCTGACCTTCAAGTTTTTGTCATAATTTATTTTTCAAGATTCTTTTTTGTTTTTGAGATTAAATTTCTATCATAATTGTGACAAAATAAATTGCCCCACCTTTGTTGATAATTTACTGCTACTTTACCAAAAGAAGAGTTCCTTCTGGTATTTAATAAAAAAATGCTGTATGGTTCCCTTAATAATCATTTATCTTGAGTATCTCTCTTTTTTACTGTGGTATTTAATTAAAAAAATACTATATGATTCCCTTAATAATCATTTATCTGAGTATCTGTCTTTTACTCTTTGCAGATTCTGAGCAATGACTTATTGTTCTATGGTGATTCATCCTATGTACAAGAACTTGTCTCCTTGTCTGAGCATGTGCTTCAGAATTTAGTTGAACTCATTGAACGAGAGCCTTCGCAGGTAACTGTTACTTTGAATAAATTATTGCAATACATAAATAGACCAATTTTGATGAATGCTGACTTTCCATACTGGAACTAAGGCTGCTCGAGGAAAAATGGCACTTGAAGCTTGCAACTGCATAGCGTTATCGTTCAAGGTTTGTCTCCTTTTCATTTTGTGGAATGACTCTTAAATTTACTTCCATGGTTTGATCAGACAAAATAATTTCCAGAATTTTACTTTTATCAAGATTAATTTGGCTGGCTTTAGAAAAGGTTATAGAACTTGCCATATTGGCATCTGAAATTTGAAATAGTTCAGAGAAACATTTGTCAGTAAGCTATCTTTATTATTCCTATTAAACACACTGCTTGCTTATTCACAAGTGATTTCATGGAAGTGCTTTCGTGAAAGCTTTACTAGAACAGGAGCTGACGACCAAACTGGTAGATGGACTCCAGTTAACAGTCGTTAAGCAGTATGCAAAATGGATGACTTCAGTCTTCTTGCTTTCCAGTACTTATTTTCTTCTAATTTTTATGTTTTGAATTATTCATTGCTTCTCAACTATTACATTTATGTTCTTTGTATGGAGCAGATTAATGATGATATACAACTAGTCTGCTCCAATCTGATCGAAACTGCTAAGTCAAATTTAAGCGCCACCGACAAATATTTGCAATCCACCATCAAGTTTTTGGAGAAGCACTTGCCAACTTCTGGAGTTGGCTCTGCGTCCGTTTGACATAGTAAAACAACTTAGATCTTGGGTTGGATGGCTTAGGATACATCATTCTATTCTTTGATCGTTAATTTGTTTGTATTTGATCTGTTCATAGACATGAAATAAATCCTGGGGATAAAAGTAATGTAAATTTTTTAATAAAAGTCGGTAACATTTGGATTGCTGGCTATAGATTAAATTCTGGCTGTGTACTTGTTCTGTTCTCATCACACATTTGTATCGATTATGAAGAGAAGAAAAACATCTACGTCAGACTAATTTAAAAAAAAAATTTATTATCTTTTAAATAGGAAACATAACAGATAATAGTTGATAATTAAATTGAATAATGTATATATTTTTTTAAAAATATGCACGAATATACGAAAATTATGTACTATGTTAAACAAATTGGAACATTTTTTTAACAGTGCTCCTATATCACGTCCAAGAATTTTATCTGTAGTAAAACAATTTTCCTGCAATAAAATTATTATTACTTATTGTATTATATTAGAACTTGTATTTTATTTTTTAAAGATTAATTTTATTTATTTATTTAACCTGTCTTTCTAATAAATAAATCACTTATGATCTCTCGAGTCGACCATTGAGTTCTATCAAATTTACCGAAATAATTAATTAAAACCATGTGCCAGAAAGGCAGCAAGGCAATATTGCAATTTACAAACCAAACAAAACCCAACCCCCCAACCCCCGGGGCCTGGTTGTGGAAATTGGGCTTGGTACCTCAAGGTCTCAAGTTCAATTTCCCCATAACATTTTTGTTGAAAAGTCTAGGGGGTTAGGCTCTGATTTTCTTCAGTCGTTTAATATCGTCTGTCAGGATACTTGTTGGTCAGGGTATTACGGACGCTTTCGGCTTAGGTCTGGGTCTCGTTCCCGTGACGCTACTTTAGGATAGTCGAAGACTTGGGTCCCGGGGCAAACAAATCCCGGGGTATTAACTGACGGTTGGAGTTTCCGAGTTTTCAAAAAAAAAAAAATTGCAATTTACAAATATCCTGTTTTACATTTTTTTAAAAACAATAAAGCAAAGACCGACGCCTATCAG
Source organism: Trichilia minutiflora (assembly GCA_035590515.1). Taxonomy (NCBI): domain Eukaryota; kingdom Viridiplantae; phylum Streptophyta; class Magnoliopsida; order Sapindales; family Meliaceae; genus Trichilia; species Trichilia minutiflora. The sequence goes on along the minus strand of JAVXUL010000008.1, from coordinate 6,697,610 downwards.
GGTCTACATACTACAAGCCTCAACAAGAGAAAAGAAAATTCTTTGTTTTGTAGATCCATCTTCTTCTTTTTTAATTGATAAGTTAAATTTTAAATGGGTAATTGGTTGTGTTTTGAATAGATTTTATGTTAATTTAATTTATTTTTATGCTTAATTTAAATAATTCTACACTAATTATGATATTCATGTTATTCGTGCAAGTGTGTGGGATTAGATTAATTTGGATATTTTCAATAAAATATGAAAACCTGTTCTAGAGCAAGACCGGTTTAAAAAAGGTGGTAATCTAGCATTAGATGTAGGCTGATAATCGAAGGAGAATGTATTTAGAAGTTCAGAATAAAATCAGCATGAGAAGAGAAAAGAGAACCAATGTCAGATTTAGGGCCGGTCCTTGAATAGAGAGAAAATCGGTGCCGTTTGTGGCACCAATTATGGTTGGTAAAGCAGGATTATACAAGACCAACACCGAACTTTTAACCAGCGTCGAATGTCATCAGGGTTCGATAAAGGAAAAAAAATTTATCTTTTCTAATTGAAGTAGAATTTGTCTAAAGAAAAAGAAAAATGATAAAAAGGACTTATTTTGAGAATTGAGGAGAAGACAACAAAGAGGAGACGCAAGGAAAAATGAAAATCAATACTTGTGAATTCTTTTCGTCTTTTAGTTGTTAGGTGAATTTTTAATTATGACTTTCGTTACGGATATTTAAATTTTTGTTAGGGTTTAAAATTGTAATTTAATTAAAATTATTTATATATTGTTTGTGAATAATTTAATTTTAATTTTAATTCTTTTAATAGGAATGTTTTGATTTATTTTCTTAGATAGTATTATTCTTGTGATTGATCATTATTAGAATAATCAAGGAGTTTGTATAGAATCGAAGGGACAAATATAAATTAGACTCTAATAATATAAATAATTATTTATAATGTTTCATAATTTTAATAAAATTAATAAATACGAAATCGATAAGTAATTATTATCAGTTAAATAAACATTAATATTATGATAGAAAATTGGTATGATAATTTAGTTAATAAACATTTAAAACTGTAATTGTTCATAAATTTATATCGATGATTTTTGGTAGATGAACTCTAAGACTGACATTCGCATCGATTGATTTTAATTCATAATACTGACGTTATCGGTAATTTAATTAATAGTTTTTAAATTAGTTTTGTTGTAATTACGTCCTTATTTTTTATTTAATTTCTTAAAGCGTAATTAGTTTGTTTATTACTGTAGTTCGAAACCTAAAAATTCTCCCCAGAATTTATTACTGCGATCAATTGTGTGTAATTGCAGAATTTACCCGATCAGTTACATTCACACTTGTTAAGTCAGTTGCAATTGTATTCTATGGAAGTAGCAAGCTGACTGCAGACAGACTCTATTGCAGAAGATAGAACATGCTCTCTCTGAAGTTTTTTCAGCTTGTTTCGGTTTGTTGTGGCATCGAGATGCTTGGGTAGTTCATAAAAGATCAAAGCTATGTGCTGATGATTCTCTGTAAAGTTCCTTCTTGACCAAAAAGCTGAATGAAAGGTATGACTTCCAGTTCTCCTTGCAGGCCTACCTTCTTGTACTTATCAACACCATTTTCTTAGACTCGAGCTCCTATCTTCCATACATCCCTTATATTCAGTAGTAGTAATGCAACCAGGGAAGGACAGCATCTGGAGATTGTACGGATTGTAGGAGATCCCTTTCCCACCTATATAGTGTTATATATATGTATACCTAGATTTTTAAAATTTTAATTATGATTTTTAGTCCAACTTTCTGTCATACCTAGCTGCCTCAATTTGGTGTCCTTAGAACTCTAGAATAGTATCTTACTGAATTAACATATTAACAGGGCTCAATTTGTTTTATTCTTTTCGAATGTTTAGGCAAAACCAGAAATTAGGCATGAGATTTGGCTGCAATTGGATGCAAATCACATCAAGAAGCTCTTTTCCTTGTATATAGGATAGACTGCAGAATATATTATTTCTTTTATCATTTGTTCTTCAGATCATTGACTTTATATTAAGATAGTGAATAAAATCTTACTACTAAAAAAATTGGTGAAGAAAATTCTAAAGAATCATAACCTACAAGTAAGGCTATGTAACATAACATGAGTGGTAGGCATTATTGTTATGTTAATGTATATAATACTGTGAGAACTAGAAAAGGGAAAGATCCTGGTATCATTGCGGGCCCGCTAGTTATTGATTAACGAAGGTTTGAATTTTGAAGAGGGAAAAACTTTTGTGTCAAATCGTTCTGCTTTGAAAATAACTTTCACACGCCAAATTTCCAATGGTCCAAGAAATTTATTCATAACATTAACCTCAAAGATGGAAATGGATTACAAGTTAGGTTACGTTTAATTGTTTGAGATTAATGTTCTGATTTTTTTTGCTGAAGTACCTATAGCTATATGAATATCGTGTAAGTTAGTTCGCTAGATAATTAAACTTGTAAAATTTCCCTTAAATTTTTATGAACAGTGTATTTGGACATTTTTGGAGACAATTATTCTTGTAAACCTATTTATTTGATAATACTTATCGAAGAAACACTCGAAGATGTTTTATTATTTAATTCTTCAAGGAAATCTTTTGTTTATTGAGGTTTAATATTATAAAATATATGAAGTATTTTAGATGATATTGGTTTAATAATATTAAAAGACAGTCAAATACATTCTTACATTACATGTACAATATAACAAAAATTAGAAAATTCATCAACGAAGGAAATGAAGAGCATCAATTAGGAAGAAAAAATAACCAAGGTTTGAGCGGCCAATATATGTTTATAATATATTTGCTGCTCTTAACATTTTTGGTGATCAAATAAGAGAATTGGGGTTTCCCAAAAATTAAATTACTAATTAAGGTAATACGAAAGTGTCAATATATTCTTGTAGGTCTTTTTTTATCATTAACCAGATTCCCTTACCCTATCTAGCTAATTTTTTTTACTAGAATTACTTCATGTTGCCCCAAATCCGAAGGTGTTACAATTTTATTTTTTATTCCCAAATCATACTAGTGTCTTTCTTGTTGAAGCTTCGACCTAACCACAACCTCATTTTTCAACATTCTGCGTTGGCAAAAAGACTGCCTCATTAAACTCTAATGTCCCAATAATTGTATTGGTCAAGTATTAACACCCAATATTTTTTTTTTTTAATTTTAAAATAATTATACTGTAACTTTGATTCAAGTTAATATCTATAATTAAAAAAAAAAAGAAAAAAAAAAGAGGTTGATTACTGGAGTATGAAAACAACAAATATATCGGATGACCTAGTCAAAGTCATCATCGGATTATAAAACTATTATTTTCTACTATGAGAATTCTTATTTTTCGTATCACATTTGGCATAGAAAACATTAAAAACTTTGATTATTAGTCATTTTTATAGAAAGCTACCTGATCTATTCTATTCCTGTATAAGTTATGACTTTTTGAGTGATTTTCATTTCTTATTGGTTTTGTGTCATGGGACGTGGCACCCGTTAGGTGTAATATGGTGATTTTATTTTGGGAACATTTGTATTGGTCTTAAGTTCGAATTTTTGAGAGTACACCTAGATGTAAGAGTCTGGTACAATCCTGATTTTATCTGATCGTTTAGTACCGTTTGTCAGGGGATCGAGTTGGGTGCCTGTTTGATTAAAGGTTTGGACTCTGTCTCGATAACATTGCTCAAAGACAATCGAGGACCTGGGTCTTGCTAACAAAATCTCCTAAAATATTGGCCGGTGATCAGAGTTTCCGAGTTTAAAAAAAAAAAAAAAAAAAGTGTTATGGATGTGATTGCCAGTTCTCAACTTTTCTTATTTGTATTGTTGCTGAAATGCAACCTGGTTCAACTATATATTGGATGGACAGTTTAATATTATTTATTAGCAATTGCCTTAAGTTATATTCTAGATGTGACCAATTTTTTATTTTTAACTTTTTAAAAAGATTAATGTTATAATTATTAGTATTGTTAAAAACTTAAGCTTATTCTATGAGATTGTTTTTCTAAAAGAAAACTATAGTGTTTAGTTAATTAAAATAGTTTATAAGGTTAACTATTAGAATATATATTTTTTAAAAATATTATAAAAAAATTCAATTTTTTTTTTCAAAATATTTTATACCACCTTAAAAGATTTAAGAGTTAAATCAACTAGCACAAGACCACAATAGTAATTTATACCCATAAATATTTTTTTCTAAAAAATAATTTTATTTATGAAAATCCTTCTAATAAAATTTTATTATTTTTAAAATTTTAAATTTGTTACTTATTTCAATTAAACACTATAAAATAAGTAAAATAAGTAAATAAATTGGATATTAGGTGCATATCTGCAACCACCCCACTACTCATGTTTTAATCAATGATTTGAATTCTGAAAATTAATTCTATGATACGTATACATAGATATATTTTGAAAAGACAGCAAGATTAAAATTAATTGTTGCCGAATGAATCATATTTTCTATAATAGTATTATTAACGTACCTAATTAATTTTATGTGCTGGCAATTTATGAGACTTTTATTTTTACACACAAAGTATAGTATAGTATAAAATATTTAGAGAGAGCCAAAGTTTTGACTTTATGGGTTTATTGGCCGCAGCCAAGCCAAATAACCACTCATTCGTGTTTAAATTAGTACCATCATTAATTATATACATTAAGGGTTTTACTTGATCCATCTCATAATGCTTAATTCGAATCAATTATATAAACAAATTAACGACTTATTTAAGAGTTTTGAGGAAATTGAAGTCATTTGTTCATACTTGATAGGATCTTATGATAGCAAAAACAAAGAAACTTAGATTTTGGAATGATATGTGAATTGTTCGAATAGTGGGCATGCAATATGCAAAGAGGTCGATTGACAGAATCCGCCTCACTTTTTTCTTTAGATTCGGTCTAGCATAATAAATCAGTATTTTTCGTTCTTATTCAAATTTCATAATAATCCAATAATATAATATTTAAATATATTACTTAAATATCGCATTAAAATACATATATGTAATCCTTCAAGAGTAAAACGTATCAACACATGGTCTAAAACTCATTTGTATGCTTAAACGAGTTCCGAATACTTTAAAATCACATCATTGGAGGAGACGGATGTTGGACCATGTGATCAAAGTAATGGCCACATGTAGGGTTGTGTCCTTTAGAAAAGGACATGGCTAATGGTGAAAAGACACCATTAGGAAGAGTTGCAATTATTCAATGAATAATTGCATTAATTCGTCCATTATATAAAGACAAGTCAAGGCAGAAATTAAATAAAAAAAAATGGATTTTGCAGTAATATGCATCGGAAAATGATGGAAAGAATGTTGGTGTAAGGTTTAAGTTTCTAGAAAGAGAAACTTAGAGAATTAATGGAATTCTTGGTTCCATCTTCTGCCTTGGGATTTTGGACGTCCCTGCATATAACTACCAGTCTCACGACGGTGCCAACAAATTCCAACACCTTTGTTCCCCTATAATCAACTTTATAGTAATAAAATATTGATTCAATGTCCTGATCGGGGGCACCAGAATGATTCTGGCAGTTCTTTTCTTTTTCTAGGGTTTGTGGGAATATTTCCCTGCATCTAATTAAACTCTCTCTCCTTGTTGAAATTGAAAGAAGCTCGGAAAAGGGCCCAGCGCGGTTGTTGAAATCACTCGAATTTCAAATCATTCATATTTACTTTCTCAAAAATGCTCTTTCAATCCTCTCATTAATTATTGCTAGTTGGTAGAATTAGTTGTTGAGCTCTCAACTGGTAGTTGGTTTAATATTTATTTTACATGAAAAATAGAGTGGTATAGTAAAAAATTAATATAAATCCTTATCATCTATTTGGTTCAAAAATCCTTGTAGCTTGGGACGAATACAATATATTCCTGACATGATATGATATAAACGACAAGATATCGATAACTGGAAAGCCAAGACTTTTCAGATAAAGCCATCTCGTGATACCCAAAATGGAAGCAATGATGCACATTGAGGTCGATCTAGTTGAACATCATCATGTTCTACACTTGTCAGCCAAGATTCAATAGTCATTCTCCTCATCTTAGGAATTTTTTTTTCTTGGTAATGGTACCTCTGTTTGGTCACATCAAATACAGTAGAAATTAATTAAGAACTTTTTTTTAATAATTATTTTTTTAAAATCTGCGAAAAAATCCTCATGCTAAAACTTAAAATCAAATCAATAATATGACACCCTCTCAAGAAGTACGGGAGTCTTAAATCTGAACTCTAAATCTAAATTCGAGTACGAAGAATATATATATATATTTTTTATAAGAATCTAAAACAATATGTGACTTTTATAGTTTTATTATCTGTTGACGACTTAAGAAATCGATTTTATCTTTTATTTTTAATATCAATAGGTTTTTACTTTAAGTTTTTAAATTTAAGGTTACAAAATATATAGAATATTTT
>JAVXUL010000008.1:6675103-6691029 GCA_035590515.1 Trichilia minutiflora | reverse complement strand
TTTTTAATAATATATAAATAATAAAATATTTAAAATATTTTTATAAATTAATAAAATCGGTCAAAATCGATTAAAATAGATCAAAATCGGTCAAAATTTGATCAAATATTTTTACTGTTTTACTGTTTCCGATTTTAACTAAAATCGAAATCGTTTTCTTGTTAAAATCGTTGATTTTACTGTTTAAAATTACGATTTTGATAACAATACCTAGAGGTTGTGTGGCTTTTATTTTTTTCAACTGGTGGTAATTTGTTATTTTCTTGGACAGGCTCCCTATCACAAGCTGATGTTGATGGTTTGGTAACCTCAATTAAAAAATTATGCAGCCTATTGGTTATGGTTCTAGGTCATTAAAAATTTTCTTTCTTTTATTTTAAGTTTGTAAATTTCTGTGCCATTTTTATAAATTTAATGAACTTAAAACACATCTTTAATTCTTTTGTTTACTTTTGGAGGTCTTCTGGTATCTTATCTTTAGTGGCATAGAAATAACAAAGAAAATCCCAAACAATCGAGATTATAAAATGCTATGAACGGGATGCTTGGATTCTTTGGGATGTGGTTCTTAGATTATTTGGATGGAGTTGATGATTGCTTGGATTATGTTAAAAATCTGTGAAAATGGTGAATGTGTTATGAAAGCAGCTGACTCATAGCATGTTCATGAAGTTCCTAGGCTTGGCAAGAAAAATAATTTCCTTATCATTGTAGAGAAGAGAATTTCTGTTTAATGCAGAGAAGAAGATATTTTTATTTTAACAAAAAGTTTTCTTCTCTCAATTGAAGAGAATTTCTCTTCTGTACTGTTGGGACCCTCCAGAGCTTGCCAAGAATTTATTTTTTCAAACATAAAACCTTTGAAAATTGCAAAATTTTTAGAACCATGCTTGTTGCTACTTTGTTCAACTTTTATTTTTCACCTCAAAAACTTCTTACTATGATATAATCTATTTGTTTATGGTGTTCTTATCGAGGTCTATCTTTGTGCGTGTTTGTGATTACATGTGTGAATTTACATATGCTCTAAAGTGTATACTTTCCCTCATTAACTCCCAATCCTGTTAAGATGTTAACCTCATCTTCCATGTTAAAACCTTACTTCAGTTTCATTTTCTAATCAATATTCATTTTGGATAATTGTATAATGTTTTATAATGTTACTATAGGATCACATCAAGAATGAAGATAAGGATATTTTGTGCTATCATTTCATTGTCAGCAACACTTTCTCAAAATAAGCTCCTGTACAACGCAGATATTGAGGTATTTCCACCCACATTTTATCAATGGTCTAAAGTTGTAAGGAATTTTGGAATTTTAGATTCTGAGATTTGGTCAAATACTAGAAATTAAAGTTGAAAATATTTTAAATAATCCTGACCTTTGAGTTTCTAACATAATTTCTTTTTGAAGTTTCTATCATAATTTTTTTTTTAAGTTTCTATCAGATGATATACTGCTGCTTTACCAAAAGAAGAGTTCTTTCTGGTACTTAAATTAAGAAATACTGTATGATTTCCTTAATAATCATTTATCTGAGTCTCTCTCTTTTTTACGTTTCTAGATTCTGAGCAATGACTTATTGTTCTACGGTGATTCATCCTATGTACAAGAACTTGTCTCCTTGGCTGAGCATGTACTTCAGAATTTAGTTGAAGTCATTGAATGAGAGCCTTTGTTGGTAACTATTACTTTGAATAAATTATTGCAATATATAAATAGACCAATTTTTATAAATGCTGACTTTTACATGCTGGAACTAAGGCTGCTCGAGGAAGCATGGCACTTGAAGCTTGCAACTGCATAGCAACATCTTTCAAGGTTTGGCTTCTTTTAAATTTGTGGAATGACATTCTTAATTTTAGTGTTGAGTACTGATCTTCAACCTGTGCAAATCGATGTGGAAATGTGGAAGGTCAGCTCTCTGTTATCTCTCTGTTATGAGAGTTCAACTCAAGAAGCTAGATCTAACCTTCAAGAATGAAGAATTTGAACTTTGAAACAAGGAAATTGAACAAACAGAATAACAATCTAGAATTCAAAGGAAACTATACTTGGATTTCACTAAAAACCAGGATTACAAGATTGCCTCGCAGTCACACTTCAGTTCATCCCTCAGCTCAGCACTTGGCTTTATATAGACAAGCCTGAAAACTGAAAATACCCCTAGTGTAACTAACTTGCTTATTCACCAAGCTACTTGAGCTACTACAGCTCAATACACTTGATTGACCATAATAATGAATTTAGAATTATCGTTCATGTTTACTACCATAGTTTGATCAGACCAAAAATAATTAGCAGAATTTTAGTTTTAACAAGGTTATTTTGGCAGGCTTTAGAAGAGCCTTCTGAACTTGCCATATTGGCATCTGAAATTTTAAATAGTTTACATCAACATTTGTAAGTAAGCTATGTTTACTTAATCAGTCCTATACTCCTATGCAACACACATCTTGCTTATTCGAAAGTGATTTCATGGAAGTGGTTTCGTGAAAGCTTTACTAAAATGGGAGCTATGACCAAACTTTGATTGATTCCAGTTGGAAGTTAATCTTCTACTTGCTCTCCAGTATTTATTTTCTTCTAATTTTGATGTTTTGAATTATTCATTGCTTCTCAACTATTACATTTATGTCCTCTGTGTATGGAGCAGATTATTGACGCTATACAACCAGTCTGCTCCAAACTGATCGGAACTGCTAAGTCAAATTTAAGCACCAACGACAAATATTTGCAGTCCACCATCAAGTTTTTGGATAAGCACTTGCCAACTTCTGGAATTGGTTCTGCATCTATTTGACATAGTAAAACAATTTAGATCTTGAGTGGATAGCTTAGGATACATCATTCCTATTCTTTGATTGTTAATTAGTGTTTATTTGATCTGTTCATAGACATGAAATAAATAGTGAAGATAAAAGTAACGTGCATTTTTGAATAAAAGTTGTAACATTCGCTTGCTGGTTATAGATTAATTTGTAGCTGTGTAGTTCTCATCAGACATTTATTAAGAGAAGAAAAACTTCTATGTCCAATTATTTTTATTAGTAATCTCAAAATTATAAACTAAATTCTTAGTCAAACAAATTTTATCCAGTATGTTTTTTAAACAGTGTTCCTATTTCACCTTAAACAGTTAATAAAACAGTATGTTTTATCTAAAAAGTAAATTTTAATAGGATCCCAACGAGTGAGTAAAATAATTTTCCTGCAATAAAATTATTGTTGTTTATTGTTTATAATATATCTTGTTAAGACATATTATATTTTTTAAACATTAATTTTATTTAACTTATCTTTCTAATGAATATATCACTTTTGATATCTCGAGCATTAAAGTCTATTAAGTTTAATCGAAATAATTAAATCAAAACCATGTGCGGAAGGTAAAAAGGCCATAGAGCAAATTTCCAACTATCCGGTTTCGCATTTTTTCTCTAAAACCAAAAAAGCAAAGACCGCCGCCTCTCAGTCCGTACATACATACAATCTCCGTAAACACCAAAATTAGGGTTTCTTTAGATCTCTCGTTCTCAAATCGAACGGCAAAAGTTTAATGGATCTCGAGGTGGTGGGCCGCCACGCGCTGCTATTCGACGACGACAGTAACGCGTCGTTCGTAAACTCGGCTAACGCCTTGGTCGAGTGGAACTCGCTCTCCATCGACCGTTACGACGTTCGCCATCTGCTTTCCGCACCTCCGCCACGTATCAAGCGTCGCTATCTCTCTCCACTTCGTCATCCTGATTCCCCGGCCGAATCGGAACTAGATCATGAAAGATACCTCGATTTACCTTCCACGTCTCCTGAACAAGAACAAGGTATAAATAAATTCAAGTATAAATTAAATTATTATGGCTATAATCTCTTGTTACTGTTATACTGTAGACCTTTGGCTCAATATTGATATCTAAGGATAATTTAATTATTGTATATGTTCTGGATTATTATTTTGTACTTTAGCTAAATTGGTTTTGCATTTTTTTCATTAATTGGTTTTGGTTTCGGAGAAGATGAATACTTAGCTGCAAAAATGTTGTGCTGGTGGTTCAAATGGCAATTACTTTCCTAGTTTAATAGGTTGCATTTTCCTTTGAACTTTTACTGATTGAATATATCATTTGGCAAAAACAAATTCTTTTGTAGTAAAAAATTCTACATGTGGCATGCTATGTGGGGTGTCTTGTCATGTAATTTTAAGCTCGGGCATTGTATAAATTGGTAGTATGATGACATGGTATGTGGCATATGTTCATCTTCCAAGGTTGCAGGAAGAATTGTAGTTTTGACCAGTTCGTCTTTCAGAGAGACAAGTAAGGATATTCTGACCTCTTCCTTTTCCTTTTAAGCTTTTGTAGTGTCATTGCTGCTGTGTACTGCTAACACCATTTAAAGGTGAAATGGTTGTATATGATCTTGATTTTTAATTCTCTTTCCTTTTGTTTCCAGATTTTAATAATGGAGTTGGATCAGTGAATGATGGTGGCTTTCATACTGTCCCTTTTTCATATGGAAACACTGATGAAACCACCGAGCAGAGGAATGATGATACTGAGTCTGGTTTTCAGCCACCATTCTCAGTGCCTGAAAGTCTACTTCAAAACCTAGTAAGTTTATACTTGGATGATTTTCAATTTGCATTATGATTTTCCTATGTAATCAAATGTATAATGGTTTGTTTGATGCCTAACCAGTGTGGCCAAATGGTAGTTGTGTAAGGTGCATTTGTTCTTCTAAGGTTTACCATGTCTAAGTTTCAGATGCTCGGAGCAGAGATGGAAGTTCTTGTGACCCAGAGTTGACATATGCGGGCTCCTTGTTTCCTTTTGATGTCATGACAAGGGGCCATGCAGGTGGGATTAGGATGATAGGAATTTGTTGCTTTTCACAAATCTTAACCCTTGAGAGCAAACTGGATGATACATATCTTCGTACAGTCTGTTTCTTGATCTTTGTGGTTATCTGAATATATGTGAGAATTAATTGTTTTCTTTTTCTTTTCTTCTTTTCATCTTTTCGTCTTTTTATCTTTTTGGGAAACATCTAGTAAGTTTCATTTGTTTTGGAATCTTTCTATAATTAACTTTCACAGAATTAAGACAAACATATGACTCTGTCACTTGTTTCAGCCTCCATCAGAGAAGGTACATCAGATCATTGCAAGGACTGCTATGTTCGTAAGCAAGCATGGTGGGCAAACCGAAATTATTTTGAGGGTCAAACACGGTGACAACCCAACATTTGGGTTCTTGATGCCCCATCATCATCTGCACGCATACTTCAGGTTCCTTGTTGATCACCCAGAACTTCTGAGGGAAGAAAACAAAACCAGTGGCACGCTTGATTTGACCAGTAATGTTGGAGGAGGTGGTGCATTGTCTTTACTTGGTTCTGTCTATGGATCTGGGGAGGATGAGGATGGTGCAACCGAGGATACCCTGGAACTTAAAAGAAATGAATCTGATGAAGGTATTCCTGCTGCTAATGGTACTGTTTTGTATGGATCAGAACAGAGAGAGTCTTCAGTAAACGTAGCCAAGAAAGATGAGAAAGTTTCTAAGCATTCACTTGCTTCTTTGAAGGAAAAGCCTCCTCTGATTAAAAGAAACCAATCCATTAGTACGGCAAAGGCTAAATCCTCAAGTGGGACAAAGAAGGAAAGTGATGCCTCTGGTTCTCTTCGCCCTGCTGCTGATAAGTCAGAAGCTTCTGCTTTACAAAGGATGCCCAAGGTCGAATTACCACTTGTGGAGCCTCCATCTGATATGAAGAGAGTGGTGGATAAGATAGTTGAGTTTATCCTGAGAAATGGGAAAGAATTTGAGGCAATTCTTGTTGAACAGGACCATAAGCATGGAAGATTTCCTTTCCTTCTGCAATCAAATTTGTATTATCCTTACTATCTAAAAGTTCTTAATAAAGCTGAAGAGGTGAGTGTCTCCAAAAGCTTCTATCGTACCATAGTAACTTTGGTCATTTTTCATGGATTTGTTCTCTATTTGTTTATTGAATATTCATTAGGCATGAGTAGACGAGTGTACCGTGGATATGTATTGCATAGGTGCTTAAATTTAATTTTTTAGAACACCTGATATTGCAGTTTCTTAGTACTCATTGTGTTCCACATTGCTTGAAATATAATCTGTGATTAAAGAGGCATGTTTAGTTATACTATTTGGTTTGGTTTGTCCCACTGCGATTTTTCTATAACCTTTTGGAATAATTTAGTGTTATTGATGGGGACATGACGAACCAGGGATGTTATCAGTTGAAAGAGTAAGTGGAACTTACTGCATTTCACAAGATCCTTAAATCCTCAATTTTCCTTGGTGTTTTGTCCCAACTGTGATTGTAGTATGCTATGCATAAACCTGAAGAGACGTTTGGTTTCAATTGAGATACTCAAATGGATTCTTAATGGTATATTTGATGAGACCTTGTGAAGTCATGCCCTACATGTTATGGTGACACACTGTTGTCTTTGAGTTGTAATTCTGATTAAAGGTCAAAATGTTTATGTGAAGTTTTGGAATTTTTTTTAACATTTTTCTCATTGATTATATTTTGTTAGTGGAGTAGTAGTCAAATACTTCCATGCATATATTAAATTTTTTTGTCATAACTTCAACTTTAGTTGTGCTTTGGAGTAAATAGGATGAAGATTACAGAATTTCTCATTTCATTACCTCCTTTATTTACAGTCTAAGTCAGCAGGAAAGGGCTTTGCTATTGAGAAGCATGACTCAACAGGGCTTGGGATGGAAAAGAAAAATTCTATATCCAAAGAAAGCTCTAATCTGTACTTAGAATCAAATATATCCTATGATTCTGACAGGAAAGAGAAGTTTAAGATGGTAATAGGCAAGTCAAAGAAGGATGCACAGGACATACCTTCCAAACCCATTGAGCCAAATAGTGGCATCACCATGGATGCAGCTGCAGCTGCTGCTATTCTTCAGGCTGCTACGAGAGGCATTAGAAACCCTGATCTAGAAAATCTAAGGAAGACATCCTTAATTGGTAACAGTCAAGGCCCTAGCAGTGAGGGTGGACAAGCTTCAAGCCTTGGTAGTCTCCTGTCGTCTTGGTCTGAAAGCTCGAAGCAGAAACTGGATCAGCAGGGGGAACCAAGTGTTTCTGTCCCTGTTGCAAATGTTATCGCAAAGTCAGCTGCTGCTGCAGCTGCAAGTGAGGCTGACTCCTCTGACGCTTGCTTGTCCAGAGAGCAGAAGTTGAAGGCTGAGAGATTGAAGCGGGCAAAAATGTTTGCTGCTATGATAAAAAGTAAAGATGCACCTTTAAAAAATGAACTGCGTTGCCAATCTGTAGAACCACCTGAATTTGGGTGTGCCAAGATTGTAAACCTCATAGGCAAAGAAAGAGAAGGTAGTTCAGTTCCAGTTGATGTTCATACTTTTGATATAAATGAGCAATCTGGAAAGAAAGATTTTGCTGAAGATATTGAACGACGATCAAGGAGGAAGTATCGCTCAAGATCTGCAAGGAATGAAGAGGAGGAGGAGGAGAAAGAAGAAGAGGAAGAAGAAAAAAAGGATCACAAGCACTCAAAAAGGAGGCACCGATCTCATCGATCTTCACACCACGGCAGGGACAGGAAAAGGCATTCATCTTCCAAGGACAGGAATTCTCGGCATTGCCATAAGCATGATAGTGCTGCTGACAATGAGCATCGGCACTCCGGCCATTGCCAGAAGCGCGATTGCTACTCTGATGAAGAGCATAGACATTATCAGCATAGACACAAGTATGATAGCTCCTCAGATGATGAGCACAGTCACTCTCAACATTGGCGCAAACATGATAGCTCTTCTGATGATGAGCTTAGGCACCAAAGCAGATCTCGTAAGCATAGGAAGAGATCTCATTCTAGAAGAGAAGTGGAATTGGAGGAAGGGGAGATCAAATCAGATCAATCTAAAGCTAGCGAGGGTGGTGCTATTAGTAGAGAAGCTTCTGTAGATGTGTCAAAATCAAATCGTAGCAGAGAAGCTTCTATGGATTTATTAGAATCATGTCAAGGCCGAAGTTCCTCATCTCGGCCCTCTAATACTGACGAAGTTTCTGATGATTTGAGAGCCAAAATTCGTGCCATGTTGATGGCAACCTTGTAATTACTAATTAGTAGCAAAATGTATTTATTGTTGTTATTTTTGTATTAATACATATCACAAAACTATTTCTTTCTCCAAATCATTTGGCAAATTTATAACTTTCTCTTGTTTCTCCATGTTATTTATGCAAGTTTTTGTAGTGAAGGCATCTTTTGATGTTTATTATGTTGAAATAGATTTTTTTCACTTGATGGGATATGGGTCATAAATTCTTGTTTTGTCGATCCATCTTCTTTACTGTTATATTCACACTTGTAAGTCGGTTCCAATTGTATTCTCTTGCAGAGTTGCAGTAGCAAGCTGACAACAGGTAGGCTTTATTCCAGAATATAGAACATGCTCTCTCTGAAGCTTTTTCAGCTTGTTTTGGTTTGTTTCAGCATCGAGATGCTGGGTAGTTCGTAAAAGATCAAAGCTATGTGGAGATGATTCTCCGAAAATTTCCTTGAGCAAAAAGCAGAATGAAACGTATGGCTTCCAGTTCTACTCTCACGCCTGCCTTGTACTCTATAGATAGCAGTTTCTTATCTTCCATACATCCATCGTATTCAGTAGTAGTAATGCATCTTCCATACATTCCTTGCATTCAGTAGTAGTAGTAATGCAACCAGGGAAGGACAGCATACTGAGATTGTACTGATTCTAGAATATTCCTTTCCTACCTATGTAGTAATATATATATATATATATATAACACTAGACTTTTAAATTTTTATTATGATTTTTAGTCCTACCTAGCTGTCGAATCCAACCGAATTAACATATTGACAGGGCTCAGTGAGCAACAAATTTTTTTTTCTTTTCTTTTCGAATGTTTAGGCAAAAAATAAAGTAATTGGACATTAAATTTGGCTGCCATAGGATGAAAATCACATCAGTAAATTCTTTTCCTTGTACATGGTATAGACAGCAGAAATACATTATTTCTTTTATCATTTGTTCTTTAGATCACTGACTTTATATTAAGATAGTGATGAAAATCTTATAATTAAAAAAATTAGTGAAATTTTTTTTAAAGAATCAAAATTTACAAGGCTTTATAGCATGAGTGGTAGGCATTATAATTACATTAACGTATATAATACTGCAGGTCTGCTAGTTATTGATTAGTCAAGTTAGGAACTTAGGCATTATTAATGAGAGGAAATAGGTTTGAATTTGGCAGTGAGAAATTCTTTTGTGTTAAATCATTCTGCTTTGAAAATAAATTTCATACCCTAATAGCCAAAATATAATTTATTCGAAGGTCTAAGGAATTTAGCCATAACTAAAATCCCAAGGATGGACATCGCTTAAACTTCGAGTATGGACTTGGGCTAAAAGTTAGGTTAGGTTTAGTTGTTCAAAATTAATGTTCTGATTTTTTTGCTGGAGTACATATAGTTATACGAATATTGTGCAAGTTTTTTTCGGTGGTGTTGAAAGAACATTCATAAAAAGGGGAAACTACGAATAACAAGCAATATCATCTGGATTTGAGGTTCCAGAAGATAAAGATGTCATCTTTGCAAGATGATGGGCAGCTGCATTGCAGACCCTAAATACATGTTTGAATTCTAATAAGTTTTGAGGTTGGGCAACTAAACGTATCTCATCTACAATCCACCCAACTTCGTCAGTGCAATTGGTTTGCTGCTGAATAAGATTAATCACTGCCAAAAATCAGAATCAATAATAACTGGGAACAAACCTCTACTAACTGCAAGCTTAGTTCCCTCCAAAATTGTTACCGCTCTTCCAGCTCAAACGCTGCCATTGCATCCCTTCTGGCAAGTTGCTGCTACCACTGTTTTCCTTCATGAATCTCTTATTATAGCGCCTACTCCTGCTACTGGATTGTTTGGGAAGACCGAAGCATCCAAGTTCAGCTTCAAGAAGGCTGTTGGAGGGGGTTGCCACGGTTCAGCCTTTTTCACTCCTTGGAAAACAAGATCGTTCTAAATCAAAACCCTATTTCTCTAGGATCATTGGCTACATTGTGTTTGGTTCGCTGGATAAACTTGTAAGATTTTCCTTAAATTTTGATAAATAGTGTATTTGGACATTTTTGGAGAAAATCATTCTTGTAAAATCATTTATTTGACAATACTTATTGAAGAAACACTCGAAGGTGTTATTATTATTTAATTGTTCAAAGACATCTTTTGTTTATTGAGGTTTAATGTTATAAAATTACTTAAGTATTTAAGATGATATTGGTTTAATACAATGAAACAGAAATTAGAAAATTCTTTAACGAAAGAAATGAAATAAAATTCTAGGAATATAGGCAAACAATCAAGAATTAGGAGGGAAAAAGAACCAATTTTTGAGTGCCAAAATATCCATATGTCGTCTATAGCTCTTTAACCTAATTAGTGATCAAATTAGAGAATTCTAGTCTTATCTATATTGCCTTAATTTTCTGAAAAATTAAAGTACAATGACTCAATTTAAATTAAGGTAATATTAAAGTGTGAGTCTTGTAGATCATTTTCTTCTTTAACTAGACTCCCTTACCCTATCTAGTTAATTTCAACTAGAATTCCTTCTCCATACGTATTCTATTTCCCCAAATCCGAAGGCATTACGAATTTATTTTTTATTCTCAAGTCTACTTCTGTCTTTCTTGTTGAAGCTTCAACCTAACCCTAGCCTCATTTTTCAACATTCTGCGTTGGCAAAAAGACTGCCATATTAAAATCTATTGTCCCAATAATTGTTTTATTTTAAAATAATTATACTGTAGTTTTGATTCCATTTAATTTAATGTTTTTAATTTAAAGAAAAAAAAAAGATTGATTGCTGGAGTGTGAAAACAAACAAATATATCTGGTGACCTAGTCAATGTCATCTCGGATTATAAAACTATTATGTTCTATTCTACTACGAGAATTCTTAATTTTCTTATTACAGTCTACAGAACACATGACAAACTTTGATATTAATTTTGATATGATCTATCCTATTCCTATATAAGTTTTGACTTTTGAAGTGAATTTCATTTCATATTGGTTTTATCTCATGTGATTGCCATTGGTGCTAGAATGCAATCTGGTTCAACTTATATTGAACGGCGATTTTAATATTTATTGGCAATTGAGTAAGTTATATTCTAAATGTGAGAGATTCTTTTTTTTTTTTAATTAATTTTTAAAAAGATTAATGTTATAACTATTAGTATAGTAAAACATTTAGGCTTTTGTAAGGTACATATTCTTTTTAAAGAAAATAACAATATTTAACTAATTAAAATAAATAGCATTCTCAAGGGCGTGTTAATTTTCAGTTAATTTTATTTGACTGGCCAACTCGAGTTCGAATACTGTAAGTATTAATACGAGTGTTTACTCTTAAGTTTATAATTCAAATATGTTAATGAGGGGATTTACTATAAATTTATAGTTTAGAACAGTTACTCCATATATATAGTTTAAAAGAGTTAAGGTTTCAGAATGTTTGGATCAAACTCATCTACATTACATAGTTTAAAATGCTCGAGGTCCTTTTTAAGTCCCTTTGTGTTTGGTTAATAACTTGCCTATGATACCAAATACATCTAAAATATTTTTTTCTTAAAAGAAAATTTTATTTTTTAAAATTTAAATATGGTTACTTATTTCAATTGGGTATCAAGTATATATATCTGCAAGCACACCACTACTTGTATTTTATTTAATGATTTGATTTATGAAAATTAATTCTTTGAATCTTATGAAAGGACAGGAAGATTGATTGTTTCCGAATGAATTTTTTAAATTATTGCATCTTTTTCTAATTTTATGATATTTTTATTGTGTTTTTAAAAATATATTTTATAACCTTAATTTTTGATAAAATTCATATATCTTTATAATAAAATTTAACATGAAAATCTTTATCGTCGTATCATAATGCTAAAATAAAACTTTAATCCATTATAAATTGTACTTTCTTTTGTTATCTACTCCCGTCGAAGAAAGAAGTACCGAGTAAAAATAAAAAGAAAGTCGTCATGAGGGTTGTAATAAATTGAATTTCTGTCTTGTAATTGCAAGCATCATGGAATGAGACTTTTATTTGTCTGCATGCCGACTTCTTTTCAACTCATTTGATTATTTACACACATTTTCATTAGATTACTACTTTCGTGTTTCACTGGTTAATTGCTTAACCACAAGTCTGAACTATAAAACTTATAAATTAAAAAAAAAAATCTATAATACTATGATTAACGTACCTAATAATTTTGATTTTGTATTATACAACATAGATTTACTAATATATCCTCCCTCCCTAACAATACTACAGACATTCATCGACAATGCTAACGTTCTAATCGTATCAACATTCGGATTAATAAATAAATAAATATTAACCACCTTTGATTAGTCCCTTCTCAAATTAACAAAAAATAATATGTTGTTAATCTTTGCTAGAGTTTAGTTGAAATACAAATAAAACTTCTTACTTTCGAAATTCTTTTATCTGATTTTTTTTTTAAATTATAAAAAAAATTATGAATTATTTTTTTTTAAAAGAAATCGGTAAGATCATTCTTGTCAAGGGGGTTTGATATTTGAATACATTATTTTTTTTAATCAAAACTAAAATCTTAATTGATTTTTTTCTTTTTACTTTCACGTGTGTGTGTGTGTAATGTGCATAAATTACGGCATTAAATTAGTGAACTTTTTTAATTTTAATTAATTTTATGTACTCTTAATTTATAAGACTCCTACCGTTCCACGCAAAATAAATCCTACGTACTAATTAGTATAAAATATTTAGAGAAGAGCCAAAGTTTTGACTTTATGGGTTTATTGGCCGCAGCCAAGACTAACACTCACTCATCCATGTTTAAATTAGTAGTATAAGTATTAAGGTTAATATTTCAAATGAATCCAACTCATAATGCTTAATTTGAATCAATTAAATAAATTAATTAATGACTTATTTAAGAGACTCAGGAAATTGAAGTCATTTGTTCATACTTCATAGGGACCTAGCTAGAAATTAATATGATAGCAAAAATAAAAGGAACGTAGATTTTGGTGGAATAATATGAAAATTGTTGAAATAGCAGTCAATGTACGAAGAGCTAGATTATCACATAATGTATATTTTTTTTTAAAGAAAAAATCTCATTTTCGATCAGTAAGCATTTATAATACAAAATATTCTCATATATTTTATGAAAAGTACTTGAAAATATGTTTTGTTAGAGGAGAGGAGAGGACTGAGACTGAGAATTGTACTCAAAATTAATACATAAAATGAAATGTTTTGAACTCTTTGAAAAAGGGTCACGTTAATCTGTTTCAATGCGTGACAGTCTTTCATAGAAATCAATTCATCGCAGCAGACAAATATAATATATAACTTAGCATTCATAAACATGATCACAGTCACATGCATGTATACAACAATTAATTAAAGTTTTTCGTCAACCAAATTGATCGAATGATTTCGAAGTTTTCTTCTCATAAAAAATTCCTATTTCGGTGAGATAAAAATAAAAAAAATCAAAAGTTATAACCATAACTATAAATAACATAGTGTATATATATATATATTGTATAATTTAACAATCCTATAGTATTTTATTAGTTTTCTTAAATTATTATTAAATCTTTTAACAAGAATATTATAAGGAAAAAAAATATATAACAAAAATTTAATAGTAGTAATAATAATAATAATAATACGTTATGTATTAATTAAAGAATAAGTGTGGAATGAGAGAGTTACAGATCCTAGTGTTGGGAGAAAATTCTCGTCGAATAAGTGAATCCATGTTACGTTTCCTCTTTCATTTCCATGTTGTTAGGTATGTATATTGATTTTTGTCATCATGTTTCAAAGAAAGCTGTGTGACAAATATCAATTGGATAAGTTAATGTTAACGTGCATGATAATGATGAAAGATAATCATAGTCAGAGTTTACTTAGATTTATGATATTTATTTGGCTTTTGCTACACTCACTCAAGAAATAGACATGGAATCGTATTATTATTGTTATCATCATCATCATCAATTCTTTGGAAAAATGTAGAATTTGAATAATATAGACGTCAAATCTCTTACATTAAGTATTAAATTTATTATTTAATTACATTTAAATTCAAAACATTTTATTTTGAAAAAAAGACCATTAGTCCCGATAAGATCTTGTCTAGTCATTACTTAACTCTTTTAAGGTTTTATAAAAGTCATCATTTTACTCTTATTATTTGATCTAAATTCAAGTTAAATGAATCAATTTAAGCTAAATTCAACTTACTATTTTGTTATTTATTATTTAATATATCATGTTATGTAACCTCTATTGATATTATAAATTGATCCAATTCAATTTAATCTAATAGTATATTGCAAATTGATTCAATTCAAACTATTATTTATGGTTTGATTCGGTTTGAATTCACATCTTGAATATTTTAAATGTGAGAGGAGAAAAAAAAAATTCAATTTTAATGTATCTTGTAATCATTTGTAGTAAAACTGAAATTAACATATAAGTATAAAATATTAAATGCATGTAATTGAATTTTATAAGTACATGCCAAAATTCATTTACATTAATCTTTAAAATCCATCCTAACATAAAAGACAATGGTTGAATTTGACAGATTGATGGCTTAAAAGTAATTTAATCTAAAGTTTAAATTCTGAATAATAGTTTGAAAAATATAAATATATAAGTCAATTAGATTGAATCGATTTGAATTTATTCACCCTTAATTAAGTTAATAAAAATAAAGAGCAAAATAAATTTTTTAAAGCATTAGGGAGATAAGTAATCATTAGACAAAACCTTAGGAGGATGATAGTCATTTTTCGTTCTAGTTTTTATAGTTCATTATATTGAGAATACCAAATTGCTTACTACTCCCAAAATATCAAATTTTATCTCTTATTATTACTCAAAATCAAGTGATAGTAAAAATAGATTTTTACCCCACCACTTAATTTACGTTAAGGAGACCACAATAAATTTGTGTACACAGACACATACATGAATGTTAAAATCTATTTTTTTGATATTCAAATATAACATAGTGAAAAATAATTTTTAACAATACATAAAAAAAATATCGTAACATTCAAGTGGTTTCCTTTAGATTTTAGAGTGTTGATGTTGTGATTTAAAAATCACCATTACTATAAAATAAAATTTACTATTATTAATTATTAAGTAAAAGTTTACGGGTGTTTATTAAACCCAAATTTTTAATTAAAAGTTGATAAATTTTTAGTAAAATAGTTATAAGTTAACGAATTAACATCGGCTTATATTTAAAAGTAATGAGAAAAGGGTTTATTAAACATCTGAAATAATGTTTCACTTTCAAAGCAAAGCAGAGGTAATACAATAATATCAATCGAGTCTTAGTATTTTTTTGTTTTTCTAAGTATTTCTTGAACAAGTAAAAATAATTGCGTTTAGTGTTCTTTTTTTTTTTTCGATGCCGGTATGATCTAAACTTTCTCCCAAAAAGAACGCATGATCTAAAAGGTCAACGTTCAAACTTATGTGGGTCCCAAATAAATGTCAGAGACGAGAACTGTGGCCGTCCATATCATTGACTTTACTCCTTTCCACCTCACGGGCCACAGGGGATGCACCCCCCAACCAATCACGGCCGTTCATTTGTTGAATCAGTCAAACGCACACAACTCTCCCTCTTTCAGTTTTCTTGCACAAAAGGACTTCAAATATTCAATTTTTTTTTAATTTTTATTGAGACTTGAGTTACTTGGAATTGATTTTGGATAAAAATTTTAAAAAATGAATAACGTGAAACTTTCTGCTCAAATTTATATC
>JAVXUL010000008.1:6648837-6660235 GCA_035590515.1 Trichilia minutiflora | reverse complement strand
TTAGTAAAGTAATTTCATATTATCACTGATTTGTATATAGTGCAAAACTTATTACAAATTGAACTAAAAAACAGTATATTATTCCTCCTATCTTACAACACATAAATATATGTCAGTGCTTAGAAGTTAGAATCAACTAATTAATACAATAAATATCCTTGTATTTGTTAGGAAATCATAGGTATACAAAAGCCACGGAAACAAAAATTTCTTGATTTTCTTCCAATAATCCATACCATAAATCAAATGTCTCGTTAAAAACGAGTTCAAAAACTCATACCTTTGTGAACAGTAAATACAAATCTTCAGATTTGTGCCTCTATAGTATCCATACGAATAGGATGAATCAATAATTCAAGTGCTAGCTCTTACTCGTGTTTGTCTGTGTTTTAGTTTCTATTGTATTTTTCTTCCTTTAAGAAAAACTCAAAGAATAAACCCTAGACACAGTTATATTCACAACATAATAAAAGATTCTTTTTATATTGTGTTTTAGAATTAGGGGGGTTTAGTGATAAAATAAGCTCAATATTCATGTTGAGCTTATCCTTACTCTTAAATCTTAATTTATTTAATAAAATTTTAATCAATAATATTAACTTTAGAAAAAATACATAAGGAATATAGTTATATTAAATCATGTACTAGCTACGTTGAGCCAGGGTAATATTTTCTTTTTTCACAAAAAGTTACAGCTTAGTTTTCCTCCGGATCCAATTGATCGGGAATCTTTTATTCTTTGAAAAAATCCCTAGAATGCATTTTCTGACTTAGTTCAAAATAAGAACATATGTATATGGGATTCTAATTCTACAGGAATCCAAATAACTAGCTGTCCCACATATTTTCTTTCATATTAAATGTTGGAGAGCAGAACTATTGGTAATGGCAAATTATTCTACCCTTGCATTAGACTCATTGCTGGCCTTCGAAATCTAGTGAGATAGCTAGGTTAGCTAGATAAGATTAACTCACCAGCCGACCTATTTGAATAAGAGTTTATGATCTGTATACACTCTTGCCACCGTTCTATTTCTACCTAGATATCCTAGTAACCGTTTTATGATTAAAGAAAAACAAAAACAAGAAGAAGAATATGAGCAATTGTTTTTCTCCAAAGCTGACCCGCAAGTGTTTTTCTCCAAAGCTGACCCCAACCTATAATATATAATCTAATCCCCAGTTAAGTGTGTTCAAGCTAGTTTAAAGCACGAGCTTTTAGGGTACAGATTTTGCCTAGCTACGAGATAATTAGCCTTTTAGTGTAATCTATGAATATTGCGTGCGTTCTTTACTTTAAATGTTTGTGTTAATTTGTTAACAATAACTTCTTAGCATAAAACTGAATGCTTTTAATTTCAGTTCACTAAAATGCTTAAAGAGTATTTAAAATACATATATGTATATATTCTTATGTCTACTTCTTTAAGAGAATAACCAACTTTAGTTTGAGTTTTAATCGTAAAGAGAAAAATAAATATATCAATTCTTTCGCACATTATAAATGTTTAGGGGGTGATCGAGGTGAAGTGAGACTAGTTAACTAAATTTTTAACACAAAGCCTGCGTTGGCCCAAATCAAATGGGCGTTAGACGATGACTCTTATGTGTAAATTCAAATTAGACGGGCCTTATATGATATTTTCTAGGACGTATAAAATCTTATAGATCCACCCTGCTTTCTGTATAATAATCTCCTATTATTCATGAATTGAATTTTTTTTTAATACAATTGTAGACATTATTTACATTTTTAAAAAAAATTTATGTCTATAGAATAAAAATTATCCAATTGTTTATAAGAGTATAATCAGTACAACGAAATGGATATTTTTAAATATTTTAAATAATTTTTTTGTATATAGACTTCGTAACTCGAATGTTCTAATTATTAAAAATATTTTTTTCTGTGTTATGTAATGACATTGCAATTTTAATTGGGTAATTGTGATTTGCGTTGAACACCCAGTAATTTGTAATGACTCAGAATTTTTTTGATATTGTAATAAGTGGGAATTTGGATTGCTTAAAAATCCTAACTTCTTAAAAAAAAATTCATAATGTTTGAGCAATATCAATATATATCTATAATCAACGGTATGATATAATATCATGATACTGATTTAAATTATTAAATGATAAAACTGAAGTTTAAAATACAGGATTTATTACCTTTTTTTAAGTTTTAAATATTATTACTTAAATAATATTTATAAAATTTCTATTAATCCTTTAAACAAAATTTGTTATTTACATATGTATTATCATTAATTTGTTATTCATAACTTCTAAAATTTTAAATTTTTATTATTTTAATAATTATTATTCACCTCATTTAAAGTTAAAAGTGTAAATTTTAAGACAAATAAATTTGTCTAATATTCTTAAAAATGTAAATTTGTCTATGACACAATTAATTATTTGAATAATTATATTATATTAGCTTATTTATTTAATATTAATATATTATTTATTTAAAAAATTGTTCTTGAATTAAATATTTTTTCTCTCTATGTAATTTTTAAAAAAATATTATATTTCTTTTATAATGAGATCAAAAATAAAGAAAATGAAATTTTGTTACATTAATATAATAATAGGACTACATTTATATTATTATTTACCATCAAATAAAGAATTAATTAGACTATATAATTTTAAAATATAATTTTTATCATACAATCTAATCAAATTTTTATTGTTGATAAATAATAATATAAAAATAATACTAAAGATAAAAAATTGATGACAAATAATAATATAAGAGTAGTTTTAGTAATATAAATTTTTGTGTACAAATTAATTTGTAATAATGTTATTAATTAATAAAAATTAAAAATCATTGTAATTAATAAGAATTAATAATATGGACTATAAAACAGTCGATATTATTACGTTATGTTAGTTTATGTACAAAAATTTGTATTTCTATCATTATTCAACATAAATTTAGCATTATAATGATATTAGTGTGACAAAAATTTTATGTCTTTTATTTTAATCTCATTGTAAAAAAATTACACAAATAAATTATTTTTATAAAATAAAAAATACTTAAATAATTAATTATATCATAAATGGATTCACATTTAATCGAGAATAATTTTTTAGACAAAATTATTAAATACATAATATATTAGATAATTTTATTCATATTAAGTAAATTATTTAATATAATAAAATTATTCAAATAATTAATTATGTATTTATTTATGCGTCTTAAAATTAATATTTTTAATTTGGCTGCTGAAAAAAAAAAAAGAAGATGATCTGAAGTATTAAATAGCTGATAAAACTGATTATTGTGACTTTTGTTTCTGATTAGTAAGTGTGTATTGAACCATTATTTTCTTCTTTCTTGTAATTGTGGAGTTTAAGATTATCCGACAATCAAAATTACGAAATATTATATGTTTGAGTTTTATTTCTATGTATATTATTTATGGGATTTAATAAAAAATGATTATTGTTTGTAGGTAAAATATTGAATAAAATTAAAAACGTAATTCAGATATATTGATAAAAAAATAAATGTGTTGTCAACGAGAAGTTTCAGAGGAAGTATGGGTACATACAAGTTGAAAGAAATGAGAAGTAAAAATATTTTTATTAAAGAGAGGATAAAAAAAATCGGGAGATAATTTTATCTGAAAATTTTTAAATGAAGTTTTGTCACGTATTTTATTTTTAAACAGTAATCTTTTTTAGTTAAATTTCATTTTTTTATTTATTTACATGCTCGTGATTTTCTCCGCGACGAGACTTCCGCCCGAAAAGGAAAATTTTGGTATATTTAGAATTTACTGATTTCTCGATCATCAAATATAATTCAGTCGACTATTATTTCATTTCATATGTTATGTTCCAAATTGAAAATATTGATGGTTGATAACGAGAAATGTTAGGCCTGATGTATGCATGCCATTGATTTGAGCACATGATACGCATGTGAAGCTTAAGCTGAGATTTTGATAGCTGCTCAAGTAGATGTCATTTGGAATTTCAGCTTATTTGCAATTAAATTTTTGCGTAGCTTATGTTACTTTAGCGCCCCGAGTTCTGAGTGTTTTGATGTTGCTTGGGTTTGATTATTATTGACTATGGTTGCAATAAAATACACGGTTATTGATGGTGGTTGTTGCAACAAAAAAAAAAAATTCTGGAATGAAATTCGCAATATATCATCCCCAACTACCAGGCCACCACTAAGAGAGTTTTCACAGATAACTTAATTCTTGCTTACATAGAAAATGATGTTAATTAATCTCGAGTTATTTTCTATAAAGTTCACTGTTATAGGTCAACATGGGAACAATCTTCAAATCCTTTGTGGCCAGATTCTTCCTTTGCTTGCTTTCTTTCTTGTAGCGTTCTCTAGCCCAAATGATGGAATATATATAATCGGGCTCAAAAAGAGGAAGTTTGACGAAAACAATAGGTTAGCTGCCCATCTTGACTCCAAGGAACGAGAGTCATTCATAGCTTCTGTCAGAAAATGTTCTCTCCGTGGAAATTTAGGAGAGTCGGGGGATACTGATATTGTTGCACTTAAGAACTACTTGGATGCTCAATACTTTGGTGAGATTGGTAGTGGAACATCCCCTTAGAATTTCACTGTGATATTTGACACTGGTGGTTCAAATTTGTGGGTGCCTTCTTCTAAGTGTTATTTCTTGGTGAGTTCTGTACTTTTCTGTGCCACTCATACTTTTAACGGGCTTCAGGTATGATGTGATTGGGGAGTAACATGGTCTTGGATCTGGGTGCAGATTGCTTGCTATTTTCATTCTAGGAACAAGTCACGCGGCTCAAGTACCCACAAGAAGAATGGTTTGTTTCCACATCTTACTCGTTTGGATGTTCACAATTTTTTTCTCTTTGTTATTGTAAACAAATTTGATAGTATGTATGAACTGGATTTGTACGTAAACTTTATTATTGTAATCATATGTTATATCTTCTATTGATTGTATCTTCAAGTTGTTAATAACACACCGCTCAGTCATAATGGACTGGCAGCATGCTGTGTTTTGTAAATTGGCCATGTATAATATGCCCTTTTGATGACCAACTATTTATTCATGTAGGTAGTGGATTCCTGGCAGAAGAAATTGTGTAACTTGAATTCTTCTCTGGAAATTAATTCATGTATTCGTGCACTTACTATCCTACACCTAGATCTTCCCATCAAACATGTTTAACATGCACATCTTGTAGCACTGTTTTAATGGATGTTTCAGGATATGGATAGAAACTGGCACTGTTGATGGGTCCCTTCTACATTATGCATTATTGCTTCATATGTGAGCTCATATGAATGATCATATGTGTATGTGAATGTAATGATATTCCTCCATCCAACAGATGACAAAAAGGTTATTGTGTTTTGATCCTTGCACAGGTAAATCGGAAGACATCTATTATGGAACTGGAGCGATTACCGGTTTCTTTATTGAAGACCATGCCAAAATTGGTGATCTTGTGGTCAAAGATGAGGTAACCTTAAGATCTTGGTCTTCGGTTGTATTTAGTTGATGGTTTAGGGCTTTATTTATAGTTGTGGTATGTATCAGGATATTATTGAGGCAACCAGGGACCCCAGCCTCATGTTCTTGGTGGCCAAGCTTGATGGCATACTTGGACTTGGATTCTGAGAGATTTCAGTTGGAAATGCAGTGCCTGTGTGGTATATTTCTATAACTTGGCTCTTTCACATGCTGTTTTAGAGTTTATTTGACTTCTCTTTATCAGAGATTAGTTAATATTGTTAGAGTTCTGGTGCTAGGATTTCTAATTTGGACATGATTCAGGTACAATATGATAAATCAAGGTCTCATTAGCGAACCGGTTTTCTCATTTTGGTTTAACCGAAATACTGATGAAGAAGAAACGGCAGAAATTGTTTCTGGTGTGATGGATCCTAACCACTGCAAGGGTGAGCACACATATGTTCCCGTGACACAGAGAGGATATTGACAGATCAGTTTTCTGAATTTCTCTTTCGCTGTTTGTGAAATTCAGTTACAGGTATATCGTAAATTTCTAAATGTGGCTGGGTGTATTTTCTTGTTTGCATTTTGATATGGGAGATGTGATGATTGATGGTAAAATAACAGGTGAGTGTTTTGGTGACTGTGTAACACAGAGTCACAGTTCTCTATTGTTATTGGTTTACATCCTGATTTAGCTCATCTTTTTCAGGCTTTTTGCTAGTGGCTCGCAATTGCTGATTCAGGAACCTTGTTGTTGGTTGGCCCTACTGTATGCGTTGATATATGTTTCCGTTCTAGTTTGTAGTTGACTGTTTGCACTTGTTGCTCTTCATTTCTATCGTTCTATTCTGCGTTTGATATGATTGAGATGGTACAGTGCATTGTAATTTGCCTGTCTACTCTGACAAAACTCTTGATATCTCTGCTCTCCTTTTTTTTCATTCCTTCCCTTTTTTTTGGGTGTGCACAATGATATTTCTTTGGTCCAAATTAGTTTTCCATCTCATGTACCTTATTAATAACCAAGTATCCACAAGTCCATAATAACCATGTATCCACAAGTCGATAACTCCAGCATAAAAAGTCCATCATTATCTTACAATTAAATTTCTTTCAGAAGATATCTGAGTAACATTCTTTCCCATCTTTTAGCATGGAAATTGATAGTCATTGAATGTGTCATTTTAGGTTGTGTGGTTTTTGTTTAATTCCTTTTTATAGTGGCAGGAGCTCTTTCTTTTTCATCGTGTGGTCCATATAATTATTTTTTTTCTCAATTCTACAATTATTGTTTTATTAGTGTTCAACTTAACACTAGGAGTCTCATCATTTGATCCTGTGAAATTGATAGTGTTGATGGCATTGCACCAGTGACCCTGCACAAAGGCATTACCTGTGTTTGATTAGGCGTGCATTGTTACTGCTATAACATAGTTGATTCAAGATTTATTGTATCTCACTTGCAGACTATAATAACCGAAATCAACCATGCAATTGGTGCTACCAGAGTTGTAAGTCAAGAATGCAAGGTAGTAGTTGCACAGTATGGAGAAACCATAATCAAAATGCTTTTAGCTAAGGTATCTGCTAAGTTGCTAGCTTGCCATTTTTTAGAAATGGTTGAATAAACCAATAGTTTCGTCTTCAGGTTTTTGCTAATTATTGATAAGCTTGGCAGGATGAGGCTCGAAAAATTTGCTCACAGATTGGTTTGTGCACATTTGATGGGACTCGAGGTGTGAGGTAAGACTCAGACCTGTGTCTTACTATTGCGTAATATTTAAGGTATATTGCTTTTAGTACATGCTCAGACAATCTTGTTACTTTCACATAAACATATATATATGTACATGTGTAAATTTGTACTTAGTATATGCCACTTACTCCATAAATTCTTTTTTGAATTTGTTTTGATCAGTATGGGCATTGAGAGTGTCAGTGAGAATACTCAGAGATCATCAGGTGGTTTCTGTGATGCGATATCCTCCACTTGTGAGATGACTATTGTGTGGATGCAGAACCGGCTGAGGCAGAACCAAACACAGGAGCGCATAGGCAGAACCAAACATGGGAGCACATACTTAACTATGTCAATGAGGTGAAATAACTTTACTTCTATCCAGTATATCTCTGTGAGTTACATTTTTTCCTTGCTCCAAGTTTCATGACAGATGCAACTCTGTGATCGGTTGCCAAGTCCAATGTAAGAATCAGTTGTCGATTATAGTGGTTTGTCTCCCATGCCTACTGTTTCCCTTACAATTGGTGGAAAGATATTTGACCTCACTCCTGACCAGGTACGATAAAATATTTTGGATTTATTTAAATTGTTCTTTCTATTTACTTCAGTTTGATTTAGATGCACGTTATTCAGCATCACTAAGAGTCTTTGTTGTTAGTTTTTATTTGTGTGTGTATTAAAATTTTATTTAAATGCTTTCAGCTATTGCATTTGTGCAATCGAACAAGACATTAAAATTCGGAAGGGGGAAAAATAGTGCTCAATTTTTTCAAGCAATGAACTGGCTAGCTTTAATATATAGGTTGAGTAGCTGGACTTTCACAACATATTAAACTGATGTACAGTAAATGGTGATTCAGTGAATTACTTTTTGATTAGGTGGGTGGCAGTGAAGTCCAGTGTTTAGGGCCAATTGAGTTAATATATCTGGGTCCCATATGAGAAATACTGTGAAATAAATATGTAAAATAAAACAAAAATATTCCATTGTTGCATTTTATTGTGGTGGGTCGTTAACGTTTTATGCTTGTGATTTTATTTTATTTTTTGTGGTTGTCATGATATTCCAATGATGAGCACCTCTATGACTGTGACTACTACCCATGGATTTGAATATTAGCCAAGCTCTGGATACATGTACTGCTCTATGGGTATATTATCTTGGAATGTTGCATGCTAAGGTTGACTCTCACTGCTCTCATTCTTGTTGAAATTCTTTTTGCCTGATGGCGAGCAGTATGTTCTTAAAGTGGGTGAAGGAGATGTGGCACGGTGTATAAGTGGATTCACAGCTCTGGATGTGCCTCCACCACGTGGATCTCTCTGGTATATCAATCCTTGTTAACTTTATTACCTGCATATATTGATATTGGTTGTGAATTACATCTTGCTGGTGATTGAGCTACAAGTTCCCTTGGTTGCTATGCAGATCTTAGGGGATGTTTTCATGGGTCGCTATCATACAGTCGTTCACTATGGCAACTTGAGAGTGGGAATTGCAGAAGCTGCTTAAATTAAACCTGTTCGGTTGACGTAACATCCTGGAATTTCAGTTGTCTTTACGATCATCTTGAAAGTAAACCTTAGATGACTGTTATATATAAATAACTGTGAATTATGTATGAGATGTTGCAAAGTAATTCTAAGATGTTGGGCTTTGTTGACTACTAATCAGGGCATGTTTAGTCTTATTGGTTATGTGATGATGGAGGAATCATTGATTATTACTATTATTACTACAACTTAACGATAATTAGGTAAATTTGAAAAATTAGCGAAAGGGAGAAAGCTTTTAGAATCAAAGCTAGGAAAGTAAGCCAATGGTCAAGACTGTAATTTAACAGACTGAAGAATGATAACAGATGATGAGTTAATGGATTTGATATCCCGAGGGGCCCTATGATGATTATTATTAAAATTTATGGTGGTGGTGATTAAATTCTTACATTGGGGAAGGAGCTGATGAAAGGCATGTCGGGTGAACCCATTTTCGTTAAATGTTGCGTCTGTTGTGGCCTTTGACTTTAGAAGACAGGAAGTCGGGATTCGGGAACAGTTGAGTCCACCTAAAGTAGTATGTGGGTGCGCATTCCATGCAGAAAGTGTTAACCGGAAGTTGTGGTTCCTATAATAAAATCATAATGATTTCTTGGTCAGCGCTATGTATTACTAAAATTGCTTTCTTAGAATTTCGAGGTTTTGGGTACTTTAAGAATGGTTATTGATGATAGCAGTTTATGATTTCATTCGTTATAAAATGCATTTTATATGTTTTTGTACATTGTAATCTATTATAAACTAGCTCCCATTCTCAGTTTCTCCTGATGTAACTGGGGTTCACGTTTAACTTGTATGTATATGTACATTCAATTGCGCTAATAAAGCAAGTCATATTTCATAAACATTACAACTGAATAGGAAGGTTCTTCATAGAACAGTTTGACTATTCCATTTCAAGTCCCAAGAATAATTCAAGCCAAGGGTCCTTTTGCCTTCTATTATGATCATTTTGATCGGCTTCCTATTGCATGAAATGTATTTGCTTAGACTCCTTAGAAATGTAAATGATATCTAAGTTTATCTGCTTCGTGCTTATGGAGTAGGTAGTGAAGAATGAAGAAACCTTGAAATGGGATGATTCTCTTTTGCCCAAATTACGGTGGAAGTGGAAACTGGGGGTTTGCTTTGATTTAAACAAAATCATGGTTCACCTGATGATATATCGTATAGCTGGAAAGTTTGGATCAAAAAGTGTTCCTCCATTAGTAGCAGCCTATGCTAAGAATAACGGCACCGACTACTTTCCTTGTTCAAAAGTGTGCCTCAAAGTGAGTGATTTGTGAACGAGACGTCGAGACGACCCCACAAAATTCAACCTTACCAAAACTTTCATAATTGGGAATACGTGATGTTGAAGCTCTAATCCCGCGTTACCGCTCAACCCATCCGTTCAAGTTAAAGTTGACTTGATTTAAATTTGGGATTTACTGGAGAAGTGGAATCTACTCCAGGGGAAGGCATGGTCCATTTTTGTACAAGTCGTGAATTTCACGCGTTTTCATTCCAATGTTTTCAATCGAAAGAAAACCGTAAACATTGGTTTTGTATTTTTCTGATTTCATGTCGAAAATGGGTGACGGATTCACTCTATGTTTTTTTATAGCTGTTACGAATTTTCCGTATGTAATCCAAAATGACAGATAGATTGAATTGCTAACCTAACCTTACACATTACACGGTTTCACTTTATGTACGATAATATAATATAATATTTCGGTCCATTGGAAACGATTAAATTTATTCTGTAATTTGGTGGGTCCCTAGATTTTTAATGCAATTTTAATCCTATCCTGAAATTTAATTAAATTTAGTATAATTGTTCGGCCTACAATTCCTTTTCATACAAGTAATCCCTGTCGAAGGTAACTTGCATTTTAACTGATCTCTTATTCTCTTGTATGCATGCATGTGCAATAAAAATGAAGCCGCCTGCCAATGCCAATCTATCATGCCGAACATTATTTATTTATTAAAATGTTAACTTGGACAAAGAGTTAACAGCTTGCAATTGCACTGCATACTCTGAAAAAAGCACAATGACAACGGTTTCACATTCCCATTCTCATTGTGTTGATTGCCGCCGCAAAAACCAAAGTTAAATTTTTATCTTAATTCCCGCTAATAACGCTGTCTAGTCACGTGCTCACGTGTCGTCATGTGCATGACTTTGATTCGAAGTTCCCAAGTCATCCAACCGCTGTTAACACTCCCTCCTGTTTCCACCTGTGACCTGTCTAAGCATCAACCATCACCAAAGCCTTCAACTTTACAAGAGATAAAAAAAAAGACTCAATAATACGGAGTACTGGATACTATTAAGAGAGAGAGAGAAATAGTATAGACACAGGAGAATATTTTTTTATTTTTGAAAGGAAAGAATTCTTCATACTTCGGTATTAAGATATTAGAAAATTAAATCATTAACAAAAGGTCATACAGTTACATGGGCGTGTATATATATATATATATATATATATATATATATATATATATATGTGTGTGTGTGCGTGTGTGTGTGTGTGTGTGTGTGTGAGAGAGAGAGAGAGAGAGAGAGATGTTGAAGGTCACTGATATTTTCATCAAGCTTGATAAATATACACACTAT
>JAVXUL010000008.1:6630303-6648737 GCA_035590515.1 Trichilia minutiflora | reverse complement strand
AGAGTGATAGCTGGGTGTTTATATATATATATATATATATATATATATATATATATATGTGTGTGTGTATCATTTTTACATTCTCCAAGTCATTCCCTTCATTTCTCTTCTTCCATCTTTCACCTTTCTTCTAGCTGTGCGCTCTCTAGTTAATATGGAGTGGACAAGAGGACCCATCATCGGCCGAGGGTCAACCGCAACGGTGTCCTTAGCCACCTTGGTTTCCTCCAGCGAACTCGTTGCCGTCAAGTCCACAGAGCTTTCTCGGTCTACGTGTTTGCAGAGAGAGCAGTGCTTGTTGTCCAAGGTCAGCTGTCCTTATGTTGTAAAGTACTTGGGATTCAGTGTCACAAATGAAAACAATGAGCCGACATACAATCTTTGCATGGAGTACATGCCCGGAGGCACGCTTTACGATGAAATTCAGAGGCATGGGGGAAGTTTGGAGGAGCGGATGATTCGATTCTACACATGTCAGATCCTTCGAGGACTCAATTATCTGCATAGGAATGGAATTGCGCATTCTGACATTAAAAGCCAAAATATCTTAATAGGAAAAGATGGAGCAAAGATTGCTGATCTGGGTTGCGCTAAATTTGTGGAAAAAGTTGAAGGCAATACAGCTTTTCCCATGTCAGCCTTTTCTGGTACACCGTTGTTTATGGCGCCAGAGGTTGCACGCAGAGAAG
This sequence comes from Trichilia minutiflora, assembly GCA_035590515.1. Taxonomy (NCBI): domain Eukaryota; kingdom Viridiplantae; phylum Streptophyta; class Magnoliopsida; order Sapindales; family Meliaceae; genus Trichilia; species Trichilia minutiflora. The sequence continues at coordinate 6,648,048 of JAVXUL010000008.1, read as the reverse complement.
AACAAGGATTTGCGGCTGATATATGGGCTGTTGGGTGCACAGTTGTTGAAATGATAACTGGGACGAATCCTTGGCCACGGCTAACTGACCCTGTATCAGCTCTTTATCGGATCGGATTCTCCAGTGAGTCACCGGAGATTCCGGAATGGTTGTCCGTGAACGGTAAGGATTTCTTGAGCAAGTGTTTGAGGAGAGATCCAAAGGAGAGATTAACAGCAAAAGAACTGCTGGAACATCCATTTCTTGGTGAAATTGAGTCTGATCCTATTCAAGATGTTGAAGAATTTATCATGAGTTCTCCATGCACTGTGTTGGATCATGGATTTTGGGATTCTCTGGAAGAAACAGAAAGTTCACAAAATCTAGCAAAGAAAACTGCTGCTACTTCAAATTCTGCTGTTGAAAGGATTCAACAATTGACTGGAACTACTCTGTCATCAGTTTCAAGTGTGCCCAATTGGAGTTGGGATAATGATTGGATCACAATAAGAAGCATTAGCATTGAGGAAACAGAAAATTGTTCTGATGAGAATGATTTGATTATGGAAAATGAATTATTAGATGCAGCGACATTAATTTTGGAACCAATTTCTGAAGAAGGTCCACAAAGTTCAACCGTTATGCAAGATTTGTTCTCAGAATTCTCCTTTGAAAGTATTAGTAATATCAGCAACGTTAGTATTAGGAGAGTTATTAATTTACCATGTGATAATGTAAGAGATCATTTTGTATTAGAAAATCTCAATTTTCAAATAGCTATTGAATCTATTTTTTTAATTTTACTTCATTCTTTTCTTCTCAGAGCAAACATAGTTATTTATTTATTGATTCACTGATTTATTTTTTCAGTACAATCGTGCAAACACAGTTAATTATTGATTGATTGATTAATTTTTTCAGTACAATCAACCTGGTTTAATTTTTCCGATGAAGCACATTAATTTCCTGCAGATATTAATTTCTTCTCTGTTCAGCTGTGGTGACTTCATTTAAAGTCAACAAATGGGTTAATTTATTGTTCGGGTTTAAACTTCCACGTGTGAACATAAGAGACGCTTATAAGATAATAATGCAAGTCAATGTTGATTCCTTCAAATTCGTGTGTGAATTAAGACGAACGCTTTGAAAATATTTTTATCAAGTCTACCCCCGTCCAATTCAGATATTAATGTTGAATCTGTCTCAGAACCAAGGCGATAACCATCAATCGCCTGATGCCGACTGGTATTTGGAGCTTGAGAATAAATGTTCAATCGAAAATCCAATAATCCTGTAGATTTTATGCATTTCCATTACAGATTCCCTAGATGACCCTGTGATTAAGAAGCTTTCTGCTGTTTCCGCGTTAACCTTTTTCTCCAACTTGTTTGATTACTTCTTTGGAGAGCAGTTAAGGGCACAAATTTAAACGAAATGTTTTAGGTTATTGATAGAATAAATGAAGTCTTACTTACCCAGGAAAGTTGTTTCAAGTTTACAATGCCTTTTTAATACCGTGAATGGATAAAAGGCAATCTTTTTAGACAATGAAAGTTCTAGAATTTAGTTACACAAGCTTTTTGGCCACCTATGATGGAAATGAGTGGCTGGCGGAGGAAGACTGGAACCACTTGACACGGATAGTGGGATATTATTTTATTGAAGTCAAGAAAATTGGCTATTATCAACAAGTCAACGCTATATACTTCCCTGTTGATGGATTCAGAACTCTGTGTGAACACGAAGGGTTTATGTATGCAAGTGGATGGTCTACGAGGTTTTCATTATCCTTTCTTTCTGATTAATATAATTGTTAGTTGATTTAGGACCAAGAAAAAGTCTTTTACAATCGGAGGGTGCGGTCAATTAGGAGATAAATGCACCGAGAATCAGTTTGCTAATCTATGCCAGCATGACCACACTATGTCGTTGTTGCTGATAATGATTTGATTTCACAGCATATTTGCAACTCATCAACTTTGGTTAATTGTAGTGTAACTGATGATGTAACCCATTTTGACCAAGAATTTAGTTTGGGAAGGCCAAGTTGAGCTTTAGTGTTTTATGGATTAAGACAACTTGTAGTATATTCTGGGATCCAAACAACTTGTGTATTATTATTGACCCCCTTTATATGACTAGCTATCATTGTTTTTGTAATTTAGTAGTCGCAAGGATTGTTTTTTCTTTCTCATTAATTTCCCCAGTTATTCTCTTTGCTGCCATGATCTTTTGAATTTCAAAAAGGTGAGCGTCTAGTTTATTCTCAAATGACCGGGTTCTGTGAATTTCGCCATAGTTCTATTGCAACTATATATCCGTGAATTTTCACCGTAGTTTTATTACAACTATGTAATTGTAGACTACCCAGTATGCGAAATAAAATTGTTGGGCAATTCATAATTCAACAATATATCAAGTGTAGACATTCATAAGCCGAGATCAGGTTATCAAACATTTGGAAGGGAACAAGGAAAACATGATTGACATCTCTAGACAGCAGAATATTACTGAGCTATACAGTTACAGATGTCAACCCTTGCGAAAAATTCTTTCTCATTTTCGCTTGTTATGGTAATTTATAATATAAAAGCAGTCAAATTCGTTATACAGCATTCAAACTATGCATAAGATCTTAAGTTTTTAATAGGAGAGATCATGAAACATTTGCAGTCTTTTATTTCTGCTATGAATATATTCCGGCTGTTTTGGCTCAGTTGTCTCCTATGTTGTCCTAATTCTTTTGATGATGATGCCTGTTTAAGTTCGTTGCTACTTCCAATCTTGTCCTCACTTGATGGAGTTCTTTGATATAATAATGTAATCTATCTGTCATCATTGCAAGAAATAGGGAAAATCCTGCAAAATATCCTCAACTATGAGTTTTGCAGCCTCACTAGAATGCTGCAATCAGTTCCAAGTAGCCATTGAAAAAGGAACTATCCATGCATAATTAGCACAAAAATCTCCTAGAACAAGACTTACCCATGAGAGCTGCTTGCAGAAGAAGATGAGACAAGAGAACCTCATCTGTTGGATTGATCATGCCACTTTCCCTGGAACGGCTCTGGATTTCCATAGCATTATATACAGCTGAGATCAAGACAACTACCACAGTTGCTCCAACAGTCTTAGCAACTACTGGCCCTCTACCCTCCTTCAGTTGGTCCAACAACACGATCACCAATTGCCTCAGAGGGTTTCTGAACAGAAGGCTCAGAATCAAAGCCATTTCTGTCAGTACAACTAAAAACAAAAGATAAATCATCCCGATAAAGCTGTTAGAAATTATTTTAATGATTTTGGAGAAATGAATGAGCTTTACATCGTCCAATTTTTCTTTGGCTCTTGTTCAATTAATACCTGCAACCTCTAAAGCTCAACTGCCTTTTTAAACTTACAGTTCAATCAATGAATTATACTTGACATGGAATAAGAGGCAGAGAATTCCTTTACCGTGAGACATGAATTGGACCGAAGGGTTTGGTTAAAGAATATATTATAGTATACATCTTGTAATCATTTTTTGTATTTTTTCTTTATCTAAATTTATTAGGAAAGGCCTTCCCCTAACATTTATTTGATCTTTTGTCACGCAATAAGATGGAAGGACTATACTAATTTGATGAGCTCCGAGTCAAGAATCATGCAGACCTAGAACGTTCTAACCCATGAGCAACTCTTAACGTTAACCCAACATTGAAATCGGATTCTCTTAGTAACCATCTACCAAGCAAGATTCAGTAATTTTGGAATTCTTTTGGAGAGAAATTTAATAAGTAAAATTTTTAAAAAAATCTTATTGCGTGCTTAATAATTCCTATGAGGCAACCGAACCCCTAACAAGTTTCCAAGTGAAGGCAGAAAAAGTTCGACCTGTAAGTTTCTTCTTGAGGAAGCAAATATGAGTTTCTTCGTAAGGAAGTAACATGACAAAACAGCCAAGGCCAAGAATAACTCTGTTTTGTGTTTATGCTCGGGTTGATTTAAAAGGAAAGCATTTCACAGTTCTTTGGTCTTCATGCGAGACTCAACATGTTTGTCTTAATATATCCACAGTTTACTTAAAGCACAAGCACGGTTTTTGATGTTCTTCCAGAATCAATTTTCAACAGCATATTAGGAATCTTCTACACAGAACCATGATGCCAACAAAACGTACCGTGATTCTATATCGTGGCTGAAATGCAATGAAATAATAAACTATAATAAAATGATTGTCAGCCCTTCCAGGCATCTTAATAATAATACACATCCTATGCTAACAAAAATTCATATCATAGATACAAACATTACATGGCTAAGGAGAATAACAAACAAAAGAAGAAATAATATAAACCTCTAACAATGTACTTCAACTCAGAGATTTCTCAGTATCTCTACTCAAGTTTGAAAGTTGTTAAAGCAATTCAAGAACACTGATTCTTTCTTTAGTAGATCATTTCTAGGTCAACAATTATCCATGCTCAAGACATACAGTTCAACCAATTGAAAATCTCCTGTGTATCCCTCTCGTCAAACTCCGTAATGATTATGAAGAACTGGTGCCTCTCTATGTATGAAGTATGAACAACACGAGCAGATCTCTTATCTAGCCTAAGTAAAGAAGACCAGAACAAATAGAATGATAAACAGAGCTATCAAAAACAAAATCATCATAATCTGACCCTTGGCACCAGCCTTCTTCATTACCATGGCCACTTTTTTCTGCAAGGGAAATCAAAGGAAACAATTAACCTTTTTAGTGTCACTAGAATGACTGTTTCAGTATTTTAAACAGAAGGCAATTTACTTCTCAATAAGTTATCATTTGACCTGGGAGACCAAGTCCGGAATTTTATATCCTCTGCCTAAGCACATGACTAAAATCTACAAGAAAATCACCTGAACAAAATCAAGACGGTTCGATGTACTGTCCATTTCCATATCCAGTTCATCTATAATCTTCTCCTGAAGCACCCCAAGATTTACATTTTAGCAATTAAATTAGTCACATTGATCCTCAAGCAAAGTAGAACAAAAACAAATACAAAGGTACTGTTTGCTATTGTACAAGAGCAAGTCATGCACCAAAATGCTCAAAGAAAGCACAAATATGCACAGACTAAGCTTTTCTGCCTGTTTCTATCAGATGGACGGTGTTAGAGGGCAAAGAGGCACTACAAGGAACATCAACACATAAATCTTAACCTGTGCAAGGAGTTCATCATGTATAGTCAGCCCAACACCTCCAATTCTCTGCACACTTGCACTAAGCTCATCCAACTCATCATCTTGTTGCCTACAACCAATAATTAGCCAGCAATCAGCAAGAAATTGAACAAAGCCTGTTGAAGTATATGAAGACACATGCAGAGATCAATTAAAGCGCCATTACAGAGGCAAACGTATGGATGAACAAAGAACAAGAAACTCAAATGTGAAAGATAAATGACCCCACTTTATGAGAAGCATTTGTCTATCAGATTCTGATTGGATAAAATCATCATTATCTTGGGCGGCAGTGTACTGGATTGATCTATCTGTCTGATGAGAATTCGGAAGCCTCATTAGTTCCCAACGCATGCCACTTGCACTTGTTGTGCCAATACCATTTGCCTCCCTTCCAGATAATACAGCCTTTTTCACGTTGCCAACCTAATAAAGTACAGCAATCCTTAACAATTGAATGAATGAAAAAATTAAAACCCAGGATTCACCATGTAATGAATGAAAAAATTAAAGGCCAGGATTATACTGTCCACATTTTTGTCAAAATTGAAGTAACCATGATAGCAAACAAAGTCTATAACGCCATCCTGGCAGTTAAAAATTATTTGACACACTTTTACTCCATCAGAAACTTTATATCAAATACATTCCTCCAGATGATACCTGAGTACGAGCAGTGCTAGTCCATCTCCTTCGTTTTTCAAGTTCCACTGTGTCAATGCCATACCAAGAAGGATCTCTGCTTGCAACACCAATTGCTTTGTCTAATTCATCCACCTTCCTATCAAGAAAGAAGCGCTTCAGAAGTTGCAAATTCGAATCAAGTAGTATAATTCAATTCATAAAGTTGTGCCAAAACTTCAAGCTAATTGTCTTAGTACAGAATACTAGTCCTTGATTATCAATGAAGTTCCACTCATAAGAGGTTTAACGGGAGTACAAAATTTGCATCAGAAAATAAGTGCACCAGCTCTGATCAAAGCTTGGAATGCATGCACATCAAACTTTAGTTGTTCAGTTTAAGCTTCATCTAGATTTGTTAATGACTGAATTGAGCTCAAGCTAGACATGAGACTCATTTACCAGCTGGTTTCTAACTTAAAACCCCATAGAGTTTGATTCAAGAGCTTAAAAAAAATTAATGCACATATAGTAATTTATATTTATATATTATAACATGTAGTAATTTATACTTATATATTATAAGTAATTTGCATATCATGCAGAATTAGTAAATATAACAAGTTGTAAGATGAAAATGTCAAGCTTGAACTGGTTCTATGTCTTATTAAGCTTATCCAAGCAACAATTGAACTTTTCAAACCCTTTCTGAAACATGCTCGAGCCAGAATTTTGGATCTCAAATAATCCTGAGCCAAGCTCAATAAGCAAACAATTTGATTAAAGTAAACATCCAACCGGCTGATAAATATTTAAAATTAAATTTGGATGGGAAAAAATGAATCCAAGAAACATTCAATAACTCCGGTTACCTGCCACACAATGCTCTCGCAACCAGCAAGTATCTCCTTCGTTAGATGAGCCTGCTCTCCAGTATCATGAGGAGGATTCTCCCAATGATGGAAAGTAGACTGCAGTTTATCAATCTAACCAAAACAACACAAATAAGAAATCATCCAATAAAAAAAACACTATCAAATGAACAACTCAATCACACGCAACACAAAACCCAACATTAGGGAGAGCTAATAACCAGTTGAACAATATAAATCCTCTCTCAAAAATGAAAAATTACTGAAATTATTGGAGATCCAATCACAATCATAAATCTTAAAATTAATCGTTAAATACATAATCTAATCCCACATAATTAAAGGAAAAGGAAAAGCTAACATACAGATTCTTGAATCTCTTCTTTGACGATATAAAATGGATCTTGGGCGGAAGACATGATCTAATTTAATCCTACACAACAATAAACTGCAATCAGCAAACATAACATATATTAAAGTTAATAACAAATTCAAATCCGTCACGATAAATCGAAATAATAGGAGGTATAAATAATAAATTTTAAAGAAAAAATTAGAGTTTTTACCCGTGACTGGAAGAGGAGGTCACGATGACGAGACAGTTTTCCTCAGCTTCTTCCCAGTCTGCAGAGCGATCGCTCGGCAAATGCAAAGAAGCATAGGGAAACATTTAAAAAATGAAAAGACTAAAATACCACTATATTGTATTAGATTTACGGATGTGATTATAATATATTCTGTGTTATTATGCTACAAGGATGTCAACAAGGATGTAAATCTATCATTATCTTTTTATTAAAATTATTAAAAAAATCGATCGGTTTTTAATGTTGACTTGCTTTGAATTTATGTATAAATGCTTATGAGATATGGACTAATATAAAACATTTATATTTTAAATTTATTTTATATGATCAATTTTTTTTTCTTTTGGTTTTCCGATTTTTTTAACAATCAAATATATATATATGAGAAAATAAATATATATTGGCTGAAAAATAAATAAACGAAGCTGAATTGTGTATCTGTGTTTCCATAATATATATTTTTGGATAGATTTTATATATAAAAAAATCCATTTGCAGAAAAATTAAAACATCATCGCGTATAAAATTTTGTATTTTTAACATAAGAATTGAATATGACAGCACTGAATATCAATCTTGATAGAGAAAAATGTGTTTTTTCTTCTTTTTTTTAACTAATAAAATTTTGTTTAATCCATAATTTTATTTATTTATATTTATAAAATTTTAATTATGTTATAGTATTGATTAATCCATAATTTTGTTTATTATTATTATTATTCCAATGATTTGTGCGTTAATTTAATCTTTCTCATCAAACATTAATGAAACAACAATCAAACTATATTGACCAATAATGTAATGACTAATTCCAAAAAATTTTAAAAAATAGAGTAAAATTATTGCAATTAAAAAACTTATTTATGGAAAGAAAAATATGGGAAGACAAATAAATAAAATCACTCGTTTGGGGCTCGGCTCAAAAATTGCAAGGGACGAGGTAGAGGTAGAGAATCACAAACAATTGCTCATAGGTTCTTTTTATTTAAATATCTTCCCAAGACATAAATTGTACGTCGATTCCACTTTTAAATAACTTTACATAAATATTCCATTGGAGATGAAAAATGTCCTAAATACCCTCCATAAAAAATTAGGTTAATGATGTGTTATTAGTATTAAATTCTGTTTTTTAACTCCCAAGTCCCAACTATACATTATATTAATTTAATTATTAAAAATTTGAATTTCAATTTCAATTAAAAAGTTTTATATCAAGGGAACCCATCTTAAATTAAAATATATTTCATTATTATTTTGCATTTTGTTACTAATTTATAATTATTTTATATTTACATAATATATGCATTGAATTTGAAATCTCAACCTTGAGTTTTCCTGTTAGAAACTCGTCAAATATAATTACAAACAAAACAATGTTACATGACCATCTTATAATAATATTTTATAAATATGATCAAAGGACTTTATCGTTAATCCAGTGTCAATTTAAGATAATTATGAAAAACATATGAATCGAAGGACTTATATGCAAATACATCTTTCGTTTTAAAGGCACGCGAGGTTGAAAGTCGTGCCCCGATATTCGACATTCGACGGGGAGAATACAGAACAGGGCTGAAGCAGAACTGAAAAATGGAGGCGGCGACAGTATTCACTTCATCTTCTTCGGCATCACAAATGATGAACACTCGATCATTATCGTCCGCTTCATCTATTCTTTTCATTCGCAATAAGGATTTCTACAGAAAACACAAGCCGGTGAAATTCAAATCACCCGGAACTCTCTCACTTCGTGCTTCCCACTCATCTTCTTCTGATTCCGGTCCTCTCGCATTTTCTTTCTTGTTATATTATATCTTTATTTATTTGGTTTAATTATTTTTTGGTCTTTTTTTTAATACATAATTCTGACAGAGTTTTTGACTTTCTTGATTTTTGTTACTTGATGTATTTACAGTTGTGACTTTGCTTGATTATGGTGCTGGAAATGTACGTAGTGTGCGGAATGCTATTCGTTATCTGGGTTTTGACATTAAAGATGTAAACTTCCCTCCATCTTCTTGCTTCATTGGTTTCTTGGCAGAAGTTTTTTTTTCTTTCTGATTATCTGTTGTTTAACAGTTTATTTATATGTTCCTTTCTACTCATGTGTGAGCAGAATTGCATGCAATTTTTTTGGAATATGAAATGATAAAGCCATTCATATAATTTTTGTCTCGACAAGAGAGAGAATTACTTAAAAGTTCTTTCTTTTTCTTCTGTCTAGTAAAATTTTTTTTTTAATTAAAAAAAATCCCTTTTTGAAAACTGAAATGTAGGTGCAAACTCCAGAAGACATTTTAAATGCAAACAGGCTAATCTTTCCCGGTGTTGGGGCATTTGCTGCCGCCATGGAAGTGCTTAACAAAACTGGGTATGTGTTTTATGTAAGTAGTCGTTAATTATATTTATTAAGTGCGGTATAGCTTGTTTGAGGGACTTCAACTGGGTCGTTTAAGTAAATCTTGTTGGCAATTTTTGGTGGTTAATGTATTGTAATTACATATAACTATCTTAGCGGAAAATGAATATCTGAAGCTCAAATATACTATGATGTTGTTTGAAGTTTGAGTTAAGGGTTGACCCTATAGAACTCGTTGATATGTTTTGGTCTTTTGTAATGTGAAATTCACTTAAAATACATGTTTGATCCTTTAATGTTGAAGGTTTTTGATGTTTAATGTTTGCAGGATGGCTGAAGCACTTTGTACCTATATTGAGAAAGATCGCCCATATTTAGGCATATGTCTTGGACTTCAACTGCTGTTTGAATCCAGTGAGGAGAATGGACCAGGTCAGTGAGTTAAATTACCATTGTGCATTTTAAAAATGAAAATGTAATCATTATTTTATAAACAATAAAAGATACTTCAGCCACTGGAGATTGGCATGCATCGAAAAGGTGAAAACAATCTGTCAGGAAGGAAAACTAAGTTATAACCTTAGTTAGATATTCACAGAACCTAATCAAATTTTAGCATTATGTATTTATATATCTTTTTTTGGGTTTGTCATTCTTCTTTGAAACTAAATCCATGTTGACCTTAAATAAATAATCCAATGTTATTTATTTGTTGTAGTGAATGGTCTTGGCCTGATACCTGGTGTAGTTGGGCGTTTTGACTCATCAAATGGCTTTAGAGTGCCACATATTGGCTGGAATACTTTGGAAATCACGAAAGACTCGGAAATTTTGGATGATGTTGGAAATCACCATGTTTATTTTGTTCACTCCTACCGTGCCATGCCAGTATGCTTGTCTCCCTCCTCCCTTTCCTTTGATATTTTCCATTACTAATATGACTATTGAACAAATGGACAATTTATTCTTCCATAGTCGGATGACAACAAAGAGTGGGTTTCATCTACATGCCATTATGGTGACAATTTTATAGCATCTATTAGAAGGGGAAACGTACATGCAGTTCAATTCCATCCAGAGAAGAGTGGAGGTAAGATAAATTTTTGCTGGGCCATTTTGTTTTATTGTGCACATGTGAAAAAATTTCAATAGTTAGATATCAGCTTCCCCTGTAGACAAATAAGTTTGTTGCAAATAGAATGTAAAAGAATGAAAACTTATTATTAGGATTTTTGCTCTGCAGTTCTCTGCCGCCTCTTTTTACACCAACAATATATCCTTGTTGAAAAAGAAACATATATGTGAAGATGTATTTAGTGGAAATTTCTTAAACCCAAGCTGTCAGTTTATTTGAAAACCAAATCATTTATCTGAAGAGATAATTGCTTTGAAAATGTCAATCTAGAGGAAGTGCTTAATGACATCATAAAACGAAATCAATGTTTCAGATGTTGGTCTTTCTGTATTGAGGAGGTTTCTATATCCCAAGCCAAATATGCCAGAGGTAGCTCTTGTAATCTGACTTATATGTGTAATTTGTTTTCCTCTGTTGTCAATTCATCTAATTATCAAATGGTTTACATGAAGACAGAAGCCAACTGAAGGGAAGGCATCAAAACTTGCAAAGAGGGTATTAATTGTTGAAACTATAATCCCTTTGAATTCTTTTCTTGTTCTTTTTGGATTTGCAAATTGGCAAGTATGTCTCAGTTTTGGCCAATGTAAAGATCTTGCTGCTGATTGTGAAAACTTAGTACTTTTATTGATTCTGACAGGTGATTGCTTGTCTTGACGTAAGAGCTAATGATAAAGGTGATCTTGTTGTAACCAAAGGAGACCAGTATGATGTAAGAGAGCATACAAAAGAGAATGAGGTACATCATAGAAAATGCATGGACTGCAGTATATATGATTTGTATGGATATATGTATTTGATATGTTGACCGAGATGGTTGAACTTAAATCAATTTTGTTACTATTTCCATGCCACATAATATATATCAGATTTTATTGGTTGTGATAGAGTAATTTTTGCAGGTTAGAAACCTTGGCAAGCCAGTAGAGCTTGCTGGACTGTATTACAAAGATGGGGCCGATGAGGTATGCTATCTGATGCAGGACTTATTTTGGTACTTACATTTTATCATAAAGCAATGACATACTTCATCTGATTTTCATATAGAATCTCAGAGGTTTTGTTTATTGAATTGCTTGACTTTCAGATTAGTTTTCTGAATATCACTGGCTTCCGTGACTTCCCCTTAGGGGATTTGCCAATGTTGCAGGTTTGTGATATGGTTTTAGACAGAACGTGCTATGTAAATCATTTATTGGAACCCAACTATAATTTCAATTTTATTTGATTTTTTTGGTCTGTGTCTTGTAATTGTAGGTATTGAGATTAACTTCAGAGAATGTTTTTGTACCACTAACAGTTGGAGGTGGGATAAGAGATTTTACAGATGCAAACGGGAGGTATGCCTTTGGGTGTTATGGTGGGGTCATTGGTTTATTTATTTTCTATTGTTTTGTCATTCAATTTGTCAAAAGAATTTTCATTTTTGTTTTTTCAGAATTATTATGGTTCTGTAGTTTATGATAAATGTTTACATGACATTGTGCCATTAAATGACCATAGATACTTTTTCCAGGTACTATTCTAGTTTGGAGGTAGCGTCAGAGTATTTTAGATCTGGGGCTGATAAGATTTCCATTGGAAGTGATGCAGTTTATGCAGCGGAGGACTATTTAAAATCTGGAGTATGCAGCACTTTTGATCATCTGTTTCCCTTACAGCTCTGGGGCTGATGTGCTTCTGCATAGTCCATGTCCCTAATCATTGTTCTATAAATGCTTTATTTTCAGGTGAAGACTGGGAAAAGCAGCTTAGAACAGATATCTAGAGTTTATGGAAATCAGGTAATTCTAGTCATTGATGTATGCGTAGCCTATCTTGATTGATGAATTGGACTTGATCCTTGAGTAGTTGATTGGAAACTTATTTTGCAGGCAGTGGTTGTCAGTATTGATCCTCGTAGAGTGTACCTCAATAGTCCTTCAGATGTGGAGTTCAAGGCTGTAAAGGTGACTGACCCAGGTGATTCTCTCTCTCCTGCTTGAATTGCTACTCAGGTACACGATTAATGTTCATGGAAAGCTTGTTTATGGTGATCATGGAAAGGGCGATTAGAGTTTTTAATTTTCTTTTTGTTCCCATTGTTTTCATTTCTAAAGGCTGCATGCCTAGTTTTAAGCTCCTATTTTGATTAATTGTGTGTATTTTTTGTATTAGATAAAGTCAGGTTAAAAATAGAATAATAAAAACTTTTACCTTTACCCAATAGATTTCCTAGGTTCACCAAGTAGATTTGGTTAGGTTTGATGTGCTCGAGAAACAACCAGTGAACGCTATATAGTCCTAGATTCATCATGGCTCTCTTTTGGCCTCTTGTTTGAGGGTTGGATGATACTTCACATCTTTTCTTAAATATGTCCTTTACCAAAATCCTTTTATTTTGTTCAAATTCATTCATCTACATGTTAATTCAAATGGTTTTGGGGTTCTTAAAATTATTTTTCAGTTGAAGATCAAACTTCATGTAGAATTTGATTCTATTTTGATGCCAGTAGGTAGGGTCTGTTTGATCTGTTTTGGATGGAAATGACATCAAGAAATCCACATTAAAATATTTTATTTGTTTTTACCTTCAGGTCCAAATGGAGAACTATACGCCTGGTATCAGTGTACGGTAGGCATTATTTGTTTTGTTGTTGCCTTCTTATTTTTCGTACTATAGTTCAATGAAGTTAAAATCCAAAATCTAGACAGCAGTTAGTTGGTTACAGACATATGGAATTTTGGCTCTCAAATTGCGTGTAGCTGGAGGTTCAAAATATGAAGACCTGATAAGTAAAGAGGCTAATTATATGTTATCATTCTCCCAGCTCACTTAAATATGATAATACAATACAAATGCCACTGTCACTACCTCTGTTTGAATGTAGATAGTGAGATTTTAGTTTGAATATCCCATAATTATATTCATGTTCATATTAAATGACTTTCCTTAATCTGTTCTTAAGGTTAATGGTGGGCGAGAAGGTCGACCAGTTGGAGCTTATGAGCTTGCAAAAGCAGTTGAAGAGCTTGGAGCAGGAGAGATACTGCTGAATTGCATTGATTGTGATGGTATGAATTATTCTCTTTACATATTCGAAGCATATGTAACAAAATGATACTAGAAACTTATTGACCGATATTTATAGTAAGTGGTTATGTGATCATGATAGTTTAACCAAAATGGTTAATACAACAGTTGTATTTAATTATGGAAAAATTATAGTCATCAGCACTGATATGCAATTCTCATTCTTTGTTGTAAAGACTTAATGTTAAACTTTGTTGTTAAACTGCAATTTTTGGTGATCTTTCAATGACATTTCCTGTTCTAAAAGGTTTTCTCAAATAAGTGACAGGTTATATGTTTAAGTGACACTTCATTTCCAATTGGGTTTGCCTTTTTTTCAGGTCAAGGGAAAGGATTTGACATAGATCTAATAAAATTGATCTCAGATGCTGTGACCATTCCTGTCATTGCAAGTAGTGGTGCAGGTGCTGTCGAACATTTCTCTGAGACATTCAAGAAAACAAATGCATCTGCCGCCCTTGCAGCTGGCATTTTCCATCGGAAGGAGGTAAAACTATAAAAGCTTATATGTAATTAATGATTCATGTTAATTTTAGGAGAGATGCAATCCCCAAAGAAACTTGTTCATTTACATATTGATTTAATGTTCATTGTAATGAAGTTTTTATTTTGTTGATGAGCTGAATTTTTATGATCTGCATAGGATCAACTCTCCTTGCAGATTAGGAGGATGTGTTCATTTTTGCTCCTTTTATTTGCTGAGAAACGATATGTGATCTTCAGGTTTAGATTGCTGTCTAAAATCCCCCTCGATTCTGTGGATTGCAGGTGCCCATTCAATCTGTAAAAGAGCACTTATACAAGGAAGGCATAGAAGTCAGGCTTTAATACAGTCAATTATGCGAAAGGAAAGCCATGAATCTGTGATTTGGAGCTTAGAACTGGGTAGCATCGCTTTGTCTGGACGTGTACCATACACTGCTAATAATATCTTATTTTGTAGGCTTGTAATCTATTTCCAGGTGAATGCAATTCATTTGAAATTACTCAAAATACAAGTTTTCAATTTCTATAACTGATCAAATTACTTTATTCAACATTTAAGTACCCTTTTAATGGCAAGGAATTCTGTGAATTCAAATTTTGATTATCATGTTCAGAAGGAAAATTTCCACCTAATCAACCCATGCCCTTGAATACATGACTTATATACGATTTTTTGTACGCTAGTTTCAAGTATTTGATCACCTGAGCCTACAAGCTTAAAAAATGACTCACAATCCGAAAAGTATGCACCGTAACTATTCTTTGTACTCTATTTGTGGCGAAGATAAACGTGAGGCTTTTGCAAGATTTCTTAGTTCTGAGAAACTCCTTCCAAAAACTAAGTGCTACTTCAAATATTTCGTTATTTTCCTTCTTATCGACGTCTCGTTCCTTCAAGGTTGATTCTATTGTCTCTTCCATCAATCCAAGAAAACCCGCAGAGCCACGATACATCTTGAAAACCACGCCAAATTGCGCACCATTCTCCAATGAGTTAATCACAGTTGCCATTACTCCAAATGTTACACCAAATATTGCGGCCAGTGAACCACAGAAATTTGATACCATAAAAGTTATTGCTATTGCAGCAGCACTGGTTAACAAAGGGCCATAAATTGCCAAGATTTTGTTAACTTCCAGCACTAGTTTGCTTTGTCTTGCATATTCTGCAGTATCTATCATCTTCAAAACCCCAGTAATTTCCCTCATTTTTTCTTAAAACTTTACATTCCTCTCAGGACTTCATTTGTGGCCACCATACAGCTGGTTTTACACTCGCTGGAAACCTATCAAAGGAAGTGGGTATGCGTTATCTAAAGCCAAAACTTTCTCCATTGCATCCTTCCCATGAATTGATGTTGGGTTCCAAATAGCAATGGTGGTCTTGATCTCATTGTGTAGCTGCCTGAATAATCTTGAAGTATTTCTCTGTTCTTCAGCTAACTGAGATGGTTGAATCTTATTCATCACCAGCAAAATCCCAGTAGTTGCGACATAAAGCAGACCAGAAAACATCTTTAGAGAGAGCAGTTTTGCCTCAACTCCATTAACAGCAGCAAGACCAGCCATGACTGCAGCCGTGACTTGCATTCCATTAGCAGAATTTAAAAGCAGAGGGTTTCAATTATCTTGCTGTATTCCTATATTCTTGTTCATTTCTGCTTTATCAGCAACAATTTCCATTATTGCGTGCAGCTCTTGCAACACCACTGAATTGGAAGTTTCTTCATTTATTTGTTTTACTTTACCTTAGGCCTCGTTTCTACACGGGCACAAGCTGTTCTTAGGGTCTCGTTTCCTCCACCGACAAGAAGCTTAGGAACAGAAACATTTGTGGCAGAAGGAATGTCTTATTAGTAGAAGAAAGTGAGTAAGAACAAGCAAACGAGGAAAGCAAAGGTTGGCCATGAAGAATTAGCTATAGAATTTCTTTTTATGATTCTGGTGGTAGTGTCTGGGGATTGGGATTCAACACAATTCAATGCCTCACAACAATCAGAGTTCGATGAAGCTTTATATAAGATTCTTCAGCATTTTGAGCGTTTGAATTTTTGGCCAGAATTCGTCATCTGTCCAAGGCGTTTACTTTCAACAAGCTTGTCAGTCAAATTCGAACAATAGTAGCTTTCAGTTTCCGATGAAGACAAACGAAGGGATTTCTAAAGAAGGGGATTTCTTAGGTGCACGTTAAAATTGAATGGTTTGTTTCTTTCTAACGAATGTGGTTAATATATGTATTTTTCTAAAATGAAATAATAAAAGAATCTAAAAATTGGTCTTAATTCGTATATTCATTTTAATCTTTAGTTTGTAAGAAAACTCAATTGTTAACTTGTAACGAGAGTGTAAAAACGATAAAAATTCAAAACTTGAAATAATGTGATATTCATTATATAATTTCCAAGTGCAAATAAATATAAATTTTAGGATTAAGGTGGTTGATATCTAGACAGTCGGGAAAAATCCCGATTCAAATTTTAAACCTGAATTCTCAGTTAATTGAGAAACTAAAGTCAAAACCAATCCATTTTACAGTACGTTCATCGCCACGTAACTGAAAATCAATATGTCATGGACAATCAAATGCAGGTGATTCACATTGTTTCGTACATGTAAACAGAAAGCAACACAAATCAAATATTGAATTAAAGCACCAAACAATCGTTTGGATATAAATCAGTTTCTCATTTTTTATTCCATCTTCACCAGCCGCAGTTAAAAAAAAAAAAACTCATTGAAAGGGTTAAATTAAAAAATAACTACAAAACTTCAAGCATAAAGTATATTTATTCTTGTTTGATAAGAGGCAGCGTATGCAATTTAGGGTATTACCGGGAAATGCAGATATTAAAAAGAAATAGCAGCATGGTCTTCATATATCAAGGAGTAGCCTGCGTGGGTCCTCAACAACATCTTTAATACGGCGCAGGAAGAAAACTGCCTCTCTTCCATCAATCAATCTATGATCATACGTTAGAGCAATGTACATCATTGGCCTCGGGACTACATTACCACCAACCACCATTGGACGAGTCACTATTGAGTGCATACCCAAAATGGCAGACTGCAAAAAAAAAAAAAAAATAGTTATTACTTGGGGTTTCTTCTCCAAAATGCCGCAGAAAATCCAATAGCATAGAACAGATAACCAATAAAGCACACATTCATGTTGTTTCCTTTTAGATCTCCAAAAAAAAAAAAAAAAGAAAATTAAGAAGATGAACCAGCAAAACATACAAGAAGATGAAAAATATAGATTATATAAAAGTTCCATGGTGTGTATAAAAACAAGAAAACTGACAAACCTGAGGAGGGTTGATGATAGGTGTACTCAAAAGGCTTCCATAAACACAACCATTAGATATCGTAAATGAACCTCCAGCCATCTCATCAATTGATATTGATCCATCATTTGC
>JAVXUL010000008.1:6612606-6630203 GCA_035590515.1 Trichilia minutiflora | reverse complement strand
TAACATGTTGTTAACATATATGTATATATATATGAACCGAAATAATAAAAAAATATCACACATTGAATCTTTGACTTTGTACGAAATTCACTTGTTAACTTTTACTGTGTAAAAAACATTGATGCTCCTCATTAAAAAAAAATCAGAAATTTACCTTAAATAATGTGTGATATTCATCATATAATTTGCGACGTGCGAGTCCAAATAAACAGTTTTAAAACATTAAAAAAAAATAAAAACAAAAATATTAGGGTTAAAGTGGTTTATATCTAGATAGCGTTGAGAAAATTTTCAATTCAAATTTTATACCTGAAATCTCGGTTAATTGAGAAACTAAAGTCAAAACCAATCCATTTCAATTTCTTCGTTGCAACGAACTGAAAATTCCATATGTAACTTCCATGATGATTCATCATGGAAAATCAATTGTGGGTGATTCACGTTGTTCTCATACACGTACACAGAAAGCAGCACCAGTCAAATATTGAATTAAAGCACCAACAATCAAACAATTGTTTGGGTAATTAGTTTCTCATTTTGAATTCCATCTTTGCCAGCCGCAATAACAGGGAACTCTTTGAAAGGGATAAATTAGTTAAAAAAAACTACAAACGTCCAAGCACAAAGTATATTTATTCTTGTTTGATAAAAAGCAGTGTACGCGATTTGGGGTATTACCAGGAAACGAAGATCTTAAACAAAACAGCAGCATGATCTTCATATATCAAGGAGAAGCCTGCGCGGGTCCTCAACGACATCTTTAATACGGCGCAGGAAGAAAACCGCCTCTCTTCCATCAATCAGCCTATGATCATACGTTAGAGCAATGTACATCATTGGCCTTGGGACTACATTACCATCAACCACCATCGGACGAGTCACTATTGAGTGCATACCCAAAATGGCAGACTGCAAAGAAATAGTTATTAGTTAGGTTTTTTTCCTTTAAATTGCCCCAGAAAATCCAAAAGCATGAAACAGATAACCACTAAAGCACACATTCATTTTGTTTTCCTTTTAGATCTCCAAAAAAAAGAACATTATGCGGATGAACCGGCAACTTAGACATGAAGATGAAATTTAGATCATAGAAAAAGTTGGTTGCATAGTATGTATAAAAACAAGAAAATAGACAAACCTGAGGAGGGTTGATGATAGGTGTACTCAAAAGGCTTCCATAAACACCACCATTAGATATTGTAAATGAACCTCCAGCCATCTCATCAATTGAGATTGAACCATCATTTGCTTTCTTTGCAAGGGTGTTAATCTCTTTCTCTATCTCAGCAAAGTTCATCTCATCAGCATTGCGGATTACAGGAACAACAAGACCCTGAAGTGGCAGATTCAAAAATAAAGCGTTTGAGATGTACAGATAATGCAACTTTAGCATGAGAAAAAAGAATATGGGAACATATACGTCCACTTGCACCTATACATAAGTATTAAATGCTAATATAATTTATTCCGGTTTAATAACAAATCAGAAATACTTCCACAGTAATCCTAAAATAACCCATGTATACCAAGATCCAATAGGTGTTAGCAGGTAAATGTAATATAGCTGATGGTTAATTATTATTTTAACAGATTGTTAATTAAATTCCCATTTTCAGTATGCTCTCAGGCTAGTAATATGATTGCAAAGATTTGGAAAATTGAAGGGGGATATGAAAGCACCAATAAACAAAGATCTAATCAGAAAAATCTAAAGGACATACAGCAAAAGACCCAACAAATGCCGTTGTGTTTGGAGTTTTTCCATTCCAGTTGTAAATGTTGCAAACAAGTAATTATGACAAACAAATGCACACAAACCTTTGGAGTACCAACAGCTATGCTGATGTCAACATAATCTCTATATATGATGTCATCCCCATCAATAACTGCATTTATAATAGGTTGATTCTGTAGTCCACTAACAGCAGCCTGAAACATTTATAAGTGAAAGTAATGCATTAGCCAAAAAGAGGAATATGCAAAACTTCATCCACGCCCAATATGAGCAATTCAACAGGTATAATATAATGCATACTTTCACAAAACCGGACATAAGCCCCAATTTGACTCCATGTTTTTCATAGAAAGCATCCTTGTACTCAGAACGAAGCTTCATCAGATTAGTCCTAGAATAAGCACCATACAAAGAAATGAATCTTAAAACAGAATCATCTCAATAAGCAGACATAATAGCAAAATTTCTAATATGTAAGTAACCTAAAAATGAAAAAAGTGAGATAGGCTGCCAGTCACATTACCAGGGATTGAACTTACATATCAACTTCATTGAATGTAGTCAACATTGCAAATGTGTTTTGAGAGTCTTTCAATCGTGTTGCAACTCGTTTCCGTAACCTTGTCATAGGAACCTGCAATCACGAGTATAGTGAATTGACAAGTCAGACCATCGAGGTCTTTCTACCAAGATAGTTTGTCAAAGACTATTGATTTTAAACTAACAAACTTTCAGAAACAATATTCTGAATAAATAGGAAACCACAAGAGACTCACTCGTCTTTCCCTTTCTTTTGGGGGAAGCTGGGGTTCAGTAGCTGAGCGCTTAGGAGGTGGTTGAGACGGTGCTTTAGGTTTCTCTTTAACAGGAGTAGTTTCAACTTTAGGCTGTTGCCGCTCCTCATTTACCTCCCCAGCAGAAGGTGGCTTAGGAGAAGCTTTTTCAGGTATTTTCTCTGAGGGAGCTACATGAGCCAAACCTTCACCAGACTTTGAAATGACAGCAATCTTGGTACCCGGTTCCACAGTCTCCCCTTCTTTGGCTACAAACTGCCAAGAATTAAATACAGAAATTAAGATGACCACTCAGAATACAATCAATCAACCTGCCCAAAAGGAGATGAGGAAGGGGGAAATGTATGTACCAGAGAGAGAGAGAGAGAGAGAGAGAGAGAAGGTGGAGAAAAGAAAGAAAAGATATTAGGAATTGTTACCTCCTTAATAACACCTGCCTCAGGACTTGCAACATCGATTGTTACCTGATGGAAAATTAGTGTCACAAGTTAGAGAAATAAACCAGTTTCTCCAAACAATGGTAACAGGTAAGGGAGGCAGGGGAATCACTTTATCTGTTTCAATTTGAGCAATTGGTTCATCGACTTCTACTGTATCACCAGGGCCTGTTCTCAAAACACCAGAGGATGCACAATCAAGCACTTACAATTAAGAACAAATTAAAATTTTCAAAAATAGTGGTATTGATGAATAGGTACAGGGAAAACATACTCTTCAAGAATTTTGCCAAAGTACCATCGGTTATGGATTCGCCCATAAAAGGTACAACAGCATCAACCAAATCCCCTTCATGGCACACAAAGAAGATAAACATCAGGAAAATTCTGAGACTAGCTGTAAATTATATTTCTAAAAAGATTAAGCACGCACCAATCCTTCCTCTTTATTAATAAGATAACAAGATTCAGCAAGATAGACATCTCAATCTCATCCATAGTGTTCATAAGAGTGCAATTTTAGAGATCTTTTTGGTAAAAAAAGGCATAAACGAAGTCACTGAGTGAAGGCAGCCAATGTCACACCTCCTTCTGAAGAAAATAGCCGGCTCCATATCTGCATGTTAGTTAACGCCTGTGCGCCAAAAATGACATCTCTGCCAACAAGGAAGGTAACGAGAAAAACAAAATTTCAGAGCAGGCACAAACTTATAAAAGAAATCATCCTCATTTGCAAAAATGCATTTATCCTTTTACCCTGTCACCAATTAATTCCTTTCTTATTCTGAAGAAATAAAAATAAGCCAACTATGAAACTAAGATTCTGCTTATAGAAAGAAATAAGGTGAATAGATAGATAGACAACCCATATTATACTCAAAACCAATGAATCACTTGATCAGCCTCATAATAAGTGTATTTGAGACCTCAAACAGATCATGTACCCTCGAAGGATGTCCAAAAGCACAGTGAAAAGGCAACCTATTGAAATTCTTAAATGTATTTAATTTCTAAAAAAATTTAAAAGTTGTAATTTAATACAGATACAATATCATATAATTCAGATTTTAGACCAAGTACTTAAATCTAGTCATAGTTGGATACAGGGCTGACCAGCATGAAAAAAATATAAAAACCAAAATGGAACAAATGGGGCTTATAATTGTCATCCCTGCCCACCAATTTTAAATGAGTAATCCTCAAAAATGGTTCTTACAAGTTCTTACGATAAATTCCATGAAATGATGAGAAAATTTATATACAAGTTGCTACTAACCTCAATGGTCTACAACCTAGAGAGCACCCTGCAACAACCAAAAAATTTTCCTAACCGTTAGTCACAACTTTGATCAATACGGTATCACATCAGCTACGGCGAAGGAGGTAAAACAAAATACCTACAAGATTACCTGGTAACATTAAATGACTAAAATTTCGCACATGTCCTAATCCTCTTGGATAGAGTACCATCTGTGCAAAGGCTTGAAATATAAATCTTGTAAAAGAAATTGTAATATATACATATTTACTAGCACATATATACATAAATAGATACAAAAGGATGTTTACTTAAATATATGTAAAAATATAATATAGTGCGATACTTCAATAACCTGCCAGAGATGCCTGTATCATTAAGAAAAAGCCACAACACAATAAAACAAAAAATAACAATAATAACAACACAATAAAGAAGGAAATCAGCACCTCTTTTCCTGTAACAGATGAGGCCCTAGATGCAGACATTACAGGCCTAGCAGTCCGCATCGATTGTCCCAAAATCTGAGAAATTTAGAAAAAAAGAAGAAGAAGTAAATGTTAGATTTATTATGGATTAAAATCACTGTGCTTAATCAAATTCCCAATTCACCAAGATAATATAAAAATACCAATACTAACCCAAGCAGAGGAGCTTCCATTCGCGACCCTTCTCCGTATAACACCCCACATCATAGCTAAGGAAACTACCTTAAGAATTACAAAAAGCAAAAATAAAACCTCAATCGACATGCACAATAAAATTTTTTATATAGTCTCAGAAAACAATAGTTAAACCTTATAAAAATTCTCTTCTTCTTGTTCTATTTACATTGCCCAACAAATTGGTAACGTTTTACCATTTATAAAACCAACAATCGTATTCCACTCTTCAAGTTATAGGCTTATCAAAAATGTTAAAGCTATCGAAAAAAATTCCATGATATATGAAAATGTGATTTCATATATCGAATGGATACAAATATTCATTTAATGTTATGTTTGCCGCACCTCCCAGATACAAGGAATGCATTTAGTTCAACAGTATGATTACCAACTAAAAGATCTTACTATAACTCCTTAAGTTAAACAGTAGCATAATTCTGGAAACCGATATACAAACACATATAAGCATAAATGTATGCATAATTTCTGTGAAAGGAAAATTTAACTTTTGTCACCATCAAAAGCACAGAAAAGAAACGGTCCAAATCTAGATTTAGCAGCAAAACTGTCCCTATAACAACAATCTAGTATTCGGAATATACTCTGATAAAACAAAGCAACATGAAACATAAAGGTTCGGATCACTAATGTTTCCTTTAAAGATAAAACCATAAAACTTGACCATATCATGTGATCAATAATGCATACATACAATCTCCAACATATAGGTACGAGTTTGTGCTTGTTCTGTTAGGCTGCTGACAAAAGCAAGAAAAAAATGAATTTCGAATCTCAACTGAAATGTGGTAATTCACTGAGTTCATCTTTCATTTGAAAACGAAAGCAACATAAAACAAACAGATTCGAAAGTAGTGGTTTCGTTTTCCTTCAGCTTTCTTCTTTCTTGGAAACCAAACAGAGAAAAACAATATAATATATATATAATGTACAGAAAAGAAGGGAGTAGAAGATGAGATGTAGGAGCTTTGACCTGATTGATCGAACAGAGAAGTTGCGTTTTGAGAGAGCCTTCAAAAGGAAGTTAATTGAATAATTATTAGGGTAATTCAGATTTTTATTCGCGTTTAGAGAGAGGAAGCGAGCATGCTTTGCAGCAAGAGCTTTGGCATCTGGCACTGGCAAGGCAAGAGTGAGTCCGTGTGGTGGCGTTATTTAATTATTAAGGAAAGACAATGTCAAAATAAGGGCTGCATGGTTTCCATTTCTAACGAGAGTTGACGGAAAGTTAGGGACGGGTCCAAACGGTGCGTTTGCCAAGGGAAATGGGCTGATCAGGCTCAAACTAAAGCGAGTGGCTGATGAAGTGGGCTATTCTCGACCAATAGTCGGCCTCAAAAGCAACACATACTGCTATCTAAGCTTATGCATGCCCGAGTTATCTATTACTGCTGGAACGTTTTGTGCATGATCAAACTTGTATTTAAGTATTTATTATTCAAAAATTTTGTATTTACATTAAGATTTTAAAAAAATATTTTCATTATGTAGAACTTTTGCGTTACACTCAAAAGTGGTATGTCCATGGGTATGTCCGATTAAATTTGTAACTAGATCATACCAGGCCTATGAGATTAAATTAAAATTTAATTATATTGGATCTTATAAGGTGTATAGTCCCATTATAATTTTATAAATATTACGTATTTCTATTAAAATTATGCTAAGTAATCCATAAAAGAATGTCTCTATTTTGTGCGAAAACTTCTAAAAAATATTAAAAATGTATGAGTGTGAGAATGACTTTTGAATGGTGAATAGTAAAATTTCAATCAACTCAGCATATTAAAATTTATCATTGAGTATCATTGAACGGCGGATAAAGCATCCAAAGGAAAAATAGCCGAAAATAAAGCATCTAAAAAAAATTTTGCGTATCTTTTTCATAAGGCGCACAACATTTATATTTATATAATATAAAGTTTTAATATTAGTATCAAAGTTAATTAAGATGTTTTTGTGCCTTAATGAAATATGCATGTATTGCTATAACATAATTTTTTATTAATACTAGTAACTTTTAATCTATAGTTAGATTTTTGTCTGTAATTTTTTTTTAAAAGGGTTGTAAATAATACCATAAATTCTCTTTTTAATTTCTTTGATTCGTGCAAGGTATGGGAATTCTTGTAAAATATTTCATATAAGAAATATACACAAGTAGTGCGACAAAGATACAAGAAAAACAGGTTGATACAAAATTTTTTAGGCTGCAAATCCACCAACCAGTGGCAACCGCACCACCATGAGCGTACAAATCTACGAGGCAGTGTCGTGTAAATATGAATTCACGTGATAGCAAGTTCCAGGGCGACTTCACGCGGCAGTAGAATACTACACGAGTGGCATGGCAGCATCGCGGGGCCTGAATTTGTACGATAACATTATGTAGGTGGTAGCGTCATAACCATCGATCGAACGATGAAGGCATTATCGCCAAGTGTTAGATGCTGAGAGTGGAGCAAGCAGCGACAGGGACGGATGTCACGACTGGGAGAAAAATATGAAACCCTAAAATTTTTTAATATTCACATTTTAGGGAAGAATTTTCATAAGTTTTACATCTAGTCTTGACTCGTTTTTATTTTTTTAAATGGAATTTATAAGTAGTTTTTAGTCCGTTAATTTAATTAATAGGAACAAAAAAATTTATTTTTTGGGTAAATATTTTAAATAAATTATTAGAAGTATTTTTTAAAAAAATTAGTCTAATAAAATAATTTTATTTCAAAAAAACAAATTTACTTTTTTATAGATCAATTAGAATTGAAAACCCAATACTACAAGAATATATATGGTTTTAGCAACGCTACTTTTGATGACCACAGAATTTCGTTGCTAAAAATATGTTTTAGTGACAACTATATGAAAGTCGTCGTTAATAAATTATAAAAAAATTAATATAAAATTTGAACTTTTAACAACTCTAAAATTAATGCAAAAATTTTATTTAACGAGGATATTAACAGTTGTGGCTAAAGGGATATTTCAAGACACCAAACCTGAATGGCTTATAAAGAAATAAAAGTTTTTGGCTCATAATTTAAAACTAATAACTAAAATAAATACTTGGGTGCGAGAGAGGTGATTAAGAGTTTAGTGAATTTTCAATCTTACGACTTGTAAATTATTTTTATTATTATTCTTAAAGATTATACAGCAATCATAATAATAAATATATGCAATGTACTATTAATTAATATCCTATGTACTATTTTCTCTATACGGTAAAAAATGGCAACAAAATACACCATAACAAATTTAAAATAAAAAGAGAAATTGCATGGTAATAATTATAACATATGGCGCCGAAAGATCCAATATCTCTTAAATGATATCAAGATATCTCAAATAACATTGACCACATTATGTTAATTTGAGCATGAAAAAGTTGATACGCCCCAACGTTACTGAGATCTAGAGACCTATAAGGTCTCGAAGAACAGAGATTGTAGTGCACACTTTCTTATGCTAGACTAGACCGCATGCAAGATGATTTGATTGTTGAGTTTGAGAATTATCAAATGGTTCATGACATTGGAAAGACATCAGAGCAAAAATATGGAATCACTTCCTTCGCTAAGCTATACGAGTTGACTTTGAAAATTGACTCTTATAAAAAGAAGTCAAATCATTCAATGAAATAGTATTTAAATTACTGTCAACTATGATTCAAGATCTTGATACTGTCGAGCACCATCTAACTGATGAACAACAGGCTCAAGCAATTATTCGATCTCTTCTAAATTCTTAGAAGCAAATGAAACAGAATATGATAGATAATGAAAGCGTTAAAACCTTTGATGATATATCACATTATACCGTAAGCTAAGCTTCTAGAGGCTGTTAGATCATAAAGTTCTACATTTGCAACTAAATCCATTCCAAATAGGACATAAGGGTTCAAATAAAAAAAAAAAAAAAGCCGTAAATAATGCATCTCTCTATATAAACTCGATTACTAGAAAAGCAATCAACAGAATATTATAATATCTCAAAAAAACTGTTGATTATATGTTACGTTATCGAAGCTTAATTTTATGCCTAGTTGGTTATATTGATGTCAATTGGGGTGGTGATTTAGATGAGCGTAAATCCACATTAGGATATACTTTTCTACTCAATAGAGGATTGATCTTTTGGAGTACTAAAAACTAATCTTGTGTTGCCTTATCTGCGTACCATGGAGACAAAATTTATAGCTTTCTCTGCAACTATATAGGAAACGATGTGGTTAAAGATTTTCTTCAACACTTAGGCATTGCCATAATGCATTAAAGTCTGTGACAATTCATTGTGATAGTATAACTGCACTCACATATGTACGAGATTTAAAATTTTAAAAGAACGCTAAACATTTTGTCATTATTACATATTTGTGTACTTACATTAATCAAATAATTTATAATGTTATTTTAAAACGAGTTAGTAAAATAATCATTAAGTATATAAGACATATGATTTAAAAAAAATTGAGTTTAATATCTTTAATAGGATAATGAGATAATCAATGTAGGTTAGTGAATATCCAATAAAACCAACTGAAATGGGTTAAGCCCCACTCTGATTCTATATGACCTTTATCCTATTAAAAATATTGTCTCATATTTAGAGAATAGAGAGAAAAATCTAATCCTAAAAATACTATATTTATGACTGAAATATGTACGCATCCTACATCAAATTTTTTATTCTATATTTATATACACACGACAATAAATTTTCTTATAGCATAAGATACCATTTTATTAGAGATGTTGTTGCACATAATAAAGTGATTATGGAGTACATATCTATAATTCACATGATAGTAGATCCTCTAACTAAGCCTATTACTAAAGATGCTTATATGGCACATGTTAAGACACTTGAATTATGTAGATGATAATTGCTGCATTTCGTACGGTCACTTATTTTGTATTTTAACAATTTGGGATATTTTTATTAATATATAGATATTTCTTTGATATTTAAATATTTTAGATAATGGATGCATATATACTTGTCAAGAATATCTTTAGATATTAATTGGCTCTCACTCACACGAGCAATTATCTTTGGCACTTTGAGAAAACGAGCAAAGATGAGACACATGACTTAAAAAAAAAAAAAATCAATTTATGTGTCAGCTTAGCCAAAACTACGACGAGATCTTTAAGAAAGATCGACTGGTGAATAAATCCACTATTCATTATGTACTTACATTAATAGTCCAATGCAAAATCCCAAGTGAGACTCGGATTAATAGTAAGGAACTAGGAAACTTAGGTTAAATGTTGATAAAAACGTTTAGACTATAATCTGTATGGTGTTTGAGTTATAAACATGCATACGCCTAAGAGATTACTCTACTATAGCATGTATCTTCATACTACATGTTCTAATCGATCATTCAGAGTGAATAGAATGAATCACTACTCCTTCACTGTGTGAGTCCTGTAGATTTATTATATATAATCTAATTTACGCCCTTAATTTGTCTATATCATGAGGTTTAGAATTAATGTATGCTACTTTGGCTAATTACCTTCAGTCATGAATTATTTGACTTTAAGAAGCATTATTGAAAAATAATTAATTTTAAATTAAATAATATGAGAGCAAGAGGAAGATTATTTAGAAACAAATCTAAGTTACATGATTCATTAATGTCGACAACTTATACTGCATTAAGATTGCAAAATGAGTGTGAATATATTTTTATAATTTATGAATAGTTAAATATATATTTTTTGTTTGAAGGATTAGCGATACTTGAATTCGATGTCATTAGATGGATGTAAGGCATACCGAAATTATTTTATCATATTTTATTTGAGTTGATGCCTTCATGCTGTACCTTTTTTAAGTTGTTAGTATAAAGCTCCCACTTGCGAGTATTCTCAGCAATCGCACAGCCCATTAGTTGGTGTAAATCACTTATGCAAAAATAGATTTTGAGGCAGATATTTAGAATCATATACATCATGTGTGAGTGGAAGATATAGGATTTTTGGGTTAAATCCTAAACCGATACGCCAATGCATATGCCTGATTCGATTTATGACTGGATCATAACGAGTCCATGAGATTAATTAGAAGTTATTTTAATTTGATTTTGTAAGGCGTCTAATCCTAATATAATTCTACAAAAATTATATATTCCTATTAGGATTATACTACTCTATAAAAAGGGCTCTTTTTATTTTGTGCAAATACTTTCGACAAATAAATGAGTGAAAATAAATTTTGGACCGCAGATAGTAGAATTTTAATCAGGTAATAAAATTTACTGTTGAACACAGTTTATAAAGTATTTTAGGAAAAGATTCAGAATGAAAAGATCCAGAGGCATCTTCTCTCTTTTAAGTAAAGTGTATAATATTTATAGATTTTCAACACATTATGAAAATGACCATAGATTCAGTGTTTATATAGTTTTTACTTAATCTTTTACAAATCTTTTGACATATATATATATGTTCATATATATATAGTCGAGATTTATTGTACTATTATATTATTATTTACTATTTATTATTATTATCATCATCATCATCATCAATCACACTTGTGTATTTACTCAGACACAACTTAGACATGCACCAAATTCAAATCTTATAAAAATGGTCATTTATTATATAAAAAAGTGATTATATGTTATTATAAATTAATGTGTAATCCAACCACAATATTCAAGTCATAAGATTTAAATACATTTTTGAATATGAAAAATAGTAATAATAATTTGAAGAACTATTGTAAAGTTGCCAACGCCTTTTGAAAGGGTGGCTTGTATTCAGCTCCCTCAACTTGATTTTAAAAAAATCATGAAAATGTGACATGAATTTGATAAGATGTGATTAAACATTTATGAATAAATTTTTTTTAAAAATTAAATTTCAAACGGCGTTATCATAAAAATTGCTAATTAAAATTAAAAAAATCGATTCACATGTAGCATTTGAGCAATCATATAAATAATATTTTTATTATGGATTGTTCGTTTCAATTCTTTTTTCGGCTTCTCATCATTGTATGTTTAGCTCTAACTGAACCAGTTAGGCTTAGGCAAGCCAATACAACTGTCTCTTTCATAGTTTCAATCAACCCCTATTACGTACCATCTTTCTTTCAAACATCTGGATGAAGCAATGTCATCTACGTACTCCGTAAACGCTGAATGATTCTCCTTAGAGCTCTCATGCATGAAAACCGAGGACAAGATTCAGGTTTATGTTACAATGATGAGAGTTTTCTGTCGCATGCAGATCAACCAAACGTTATCAACTCAACCGTTTTGGACAAATAAGATTACAGCAACTTAATATATCATATCAAATTATATAAATACAAATCTTTGAACTCTATTGTTTGGAAATTAATCTTCGTTTTCTACCTTTCTGAAATTAATATTAACATCCAATAATTAAGATGATTCACTTCTCCATATTTGCCTATTAATTTACTAACTATGGCTGTAAGTTGTAACTGGTTTTCTCTGCTCAGCATATATATATATATATATATATATATATATATGTATGTATGTATGTATATATGTATGTGTGTGTGTATAACAAAATATGTATAAAACACTAACAGCAGTAAAGATCGAGCATATATAATAAAGAGCTTTATTTTTTAATTATCATTTAGAACGAAGACAAACAAAACATTTAATTAAACATGACGATAAGCCGAAAGAGTAACAGCAAATAGTAGATCTTCAACAATACTTATAGTTACTAAGCTATAATATTTTTTGGAGATCAATGATCTAAAGCTTAATTATTATTATTATTGTACATATATATATAGTCTTCAAGGCAATCCACCTCCCCCAGCTCCCCCACCAAAACCACCACCAGCACCAGCACCGCTACCT
Source organism: Trichilia minutiflora (assembly GCA_035590515.1). Taxonomy (NCBI): domain Eukaryota; kingdom Viridiplantae; phylum Streptophyta; class Magnoliopsida; order Sapindales; family Meliaceae; genus Trichilia; species Trichilia minutiflora. Next base: position 6,617,429 of record JAVXUL010000008.1, on the reverse strand, counting down.
ATTCCACCACCTCCTCCAGCTCCAGCTCCACCACCAACACCAGCACCACCTCCAAATCCAGCTCCTCCACCTACTCCGCCTCCGGCACCACCACCTAGGCCACCACCAGCACCTAACCCACCTCCAGCTCCGCCACCTAGTCCACCTCCTGCTCCGCCACCTAATCCACCCCCGCCCCCAAGTCCACCTCCACCACCAAGGCCGCCACCAAATCCACGAGGATGAATGAAGTTTTTCTGATTATCAATAGAACCTTTGTCATTCACAAGCTCCCTGGCATTAATGGAGCATACAAGAGCACCCAGAAGCAACACAAGAAGAAATTTAGAAGAAGTCATCTTCATTATAATGCAGTAAGTATTATAGAAGATGACTTAAGATGAGAAGTGGAAGTTCGAAGCAGGGTTTATATAGAGATTTGAAGTCCAAGATGAAAGAGATGGGACAGTTGAGCTATTAAATTTTGTTCATCTTCCCATCTACAAACCGTGTTCAGAGCCAGTTAATGCACACAACTGGCTCGTTTGAAAAAGAAAACCCTAACTCTGCCCCACCCCTGACCAATCCAAAGTCGATTTTCATTATCATTTATGATTCTACAGAAGACTTTGGATCTGGAATTTGCATGGATTTTGGTCTTTGTTTGCAGGGATTTTACGATCTGTTTCGTAATTAACTTTATAGAGGCTTCGGTTTAACAACGTTGCTTGGATTTGGCCCTCCATCTTTAGGGCATTATAATACTCCACCTCTACGTACACTTTATTTATTTATTATCCTTTTCGATCTTGCATTAATATTAATACACGTGCATACACGTTGTTATATTTACTTGTATTACAATTTATACAACATTAAATATCAAATATATATAACCGTGTAACACATTCAGATTTCCATTTTATCCATTAGATGGTGTATATGTATGAAAAACCCATCTCTTCTAGGAAATCTCCTTTTATTTACCTTATTTCAGAAATACTGTTCTGTGCCCAGCCCAAATTATTCTACTTAGAAGCAGCTTATAGCAAGGGTATTGAGACTATGAGCTATAGGAAGTGAGCAGAGCATGGTAAAATGTTTTTTCAATGGAGCCATGTTCATAATTATTTTAGCGTATAAAGAGGTCTAATGGTCATTATTCCCTTCGCTGGCATTTACACAAGATTGGCAACAAATTTTAAAGTAGAAATGTGGAATTAATGGCGAACGGTTGATAAAAAGAATAATCGTAGGGTAACTCTATTAATTTATTACAACAATATTAATTCAAAGATGGAAAAATTGTGAATTGCAAATTCAAACTGTTGTAATACTACAAAAACGAGGTAAGAGTTTTGCATTATTGGTAATAGAGAAAAAGAGAGACAGAGTTGATGAAACAAAATTGCAAACGACAAAATATTAATGCAGTTGGTGGCCGTGCTGAACAACTTATGATGGAAGTTGGACTTTAGTAGATGATTAAGGATTGGCAAAGGTGATGGAGAGCTTGATATGATTACTTCAATCAAAACGAGATTGAATTAGTGATATTAAGTTCGAAATATTTCATGGACTAATTCCAACTCAAAATTTGGGAAAAATATATATAAATAAAGTTAAATAAGTGAATATATTTACATAATTGTACATCATTTTCAACTTACAATCTTAAGTTATTGAGTTTATGGATCTATTTTATTTATATATTACTCATTTATTTTATAACTTTTTAATATATAATTCTTTTATTTCACACATTTACACCTGAGATCCATATAAATGAAAGCCTCACATTTAATATCATCATAAATGAAAGCCTTTCTTTACTTACTCTCTCTCAAATAGAAACCTTTTTTTATTAGAATATTTTGATATTACTAAGAATTCATACTCATACTAAGCTCATCCTATTTATCTCAAAGTTTGCACCTACTAATATTCTACTTAGAGTCACGTGAGAAATAAACATATTCTTTTTTCTCCTAGAACCTTGCCTTACCACTCTATTTTAAACTAATCTATTCTTTTAGAACTATTCTCTTTGGACCATCTTTCCTGGAAGTAACTCTTTATTATTTGTTGATAGTAATTATGGGAACACACGTATTCGTCTCTATACTCATATCCCTTTTAAACCATCGACTCTGATACCACTTATTAAGACCAAAGACACCCACTTAAAATTTAGAGAAAACATACATATACTATATTTATAAATTTAAACACCACTTCTAACCCAAAATTTTAAAATATTAGATCTATAAATCTATTTTACTTATATATTACTCATTTATTTTATAATTTTTTAATGTATCACTTCACATCCTCTTTTAGGTCAAATGTGGTCAAATGTAACTAATAGAGTATTAAAACAAATCTTACAATCTTATGCTCTAATTATAAATTTAAAATAATAATTTAAACTTATGTAATAATATAGTCTAGCTAATTATATTACTTTATCAAATTTTTTTTTGAGAAATTAAGAATAAATAAAAGGGAAAAACTATATAAAATATGGGGTAAAACGATCCCAAAAACCTAAAATGGCCTAAGAAAAGAGCACAAACGTCCGAAAAGGCATGCAGGCCTAAATCAAAACAACCAAGAAACACCAAGGGGCACAACCGTCCGAAAAGGCTCGCAGGCCTAAAGTAAAAGCAGCTAGGAAACTACAAGGCAATAAAAAATAAAAAAAGGCACGCAGGCCTAGAACAAACTAAATTTCCAAAGACCATATGCGAGTTAGATCGAAAGGGACTGTAAATCTTAAGGCTAACTATGAAATCCTGTCTTGGACTGTATGATAGATAACCTCCATGACTAACTGAGAGGAGTGGTGGGTATGCTGAAAAGTTCGATTATTCCTTTCATACCAGATGAAGTAAACTGATGCAGAAAGGACCAATCGAGTTAAAGCATGCCTAAAATCTCCTTTTCGATGAAGATGAGAGGAGGTCCACTGAAGAAGATCGAACCAATAGTCCGATGACCAAGACACCCCTGTACAAGTGAAAATGTCCCTCCAGATAGAAGAGGCTTTGCCAAATTTTACTAATTATTTAAACTTAAATGATATTGTAATCCAACTAATTTTTAAGAGTTGGACTTGAGATTAAGATGCTTTTTTATCCATTAAAATGAAATGAGTGAGATCTATGGTACCATATTTTATTTTTATAAATAAATTATTATATAATTTTTTAATTATTAAATTAATATATTTTTAATAATTGATATTAAAATACAATTTCTAAAAAATTAATTCAACGATTAAAAACAAGATAAAATCCTGTATAAGAAATAATGATCTTGACTCTAATTCAATATAAGATAATTAATTATTTTAAAATCTTTAATTTAGCCTCTTTTGTTGAATAGTAAGCCATTTGAGTCCACATGCACTGTCTTGAAGATATTAGTGCATGTCTGTGATTAACTACTTGGGCATTTTGGCGTATGTAAATTTTTTATGGTTACTAATATTTACTGTCTACATTATTTATTTATATTGTAGCATTTATGATTTCATTTACAATAAATATAGCGAGTCATGTCGCCTTAATTTTATACATATTCTTGGACTTACAATTTTCCAAATATTTTTTTTTAAATTTTAAATTTTTATGTTTGTGTTAAATTTGTAATATTATATGTTGAACTCGAGATTTAGTATGTTAATTAAAGTTATTAACATTTTATATAGAAGATCTGAAATTATTGATTTATTCAATACATATATTGGTAGAATAATTAATTATTATAGCAGATAAATTGTGACTCAAATGAAATCAATATTAAAATATAAAATAAAACCAAGGTTGTGCTGTTCAGCTGTTGTAGTTTTATAAAACGGGTGCTGTCCAACCGTTGGATGGCAAGTGGAAGTAACCAGTTCGTTGACTCACAAAGGACTGAGGAGTCAGAAATATCCTATTTTGTTACAATAGTATCCACAAACACTGCCTTGTCGAACAGACATTCTCAAAACATGTGATCGGCGTGAATAATGATCATATATAAAATTATATCTTTTAAAATATAACTAACGATAAAAAAATATTATTTAAAAAATTATAATTATTTAATAAATAATTATATTAATTTATTTATTATATATGTTATTTATAAATAAATAAATAAAGATAAAAATTAATGACAAAGAAAAAATTAAAAAAATACATAAAAAATATTTTAAAAAAAAGACGGTGGAAGGCTTAAATTTTTAAATAGAGAAACTTGAAGAATTCATGGAAGTCTGAATTCTATTTCTGTCTTTAGGTTTTGAACATCCCTGCATACAATCATTAGTCTCATAACGGTGTCAACGAAATCTAACAGTGATATCAGAGCCGAAATTATTATAGGCGAAGTCCAAAAATGACAGAAAATTATTCTTTATTTTCTGATTAGATTTCATGATCGTTTCGAGTATTTCCTGATACAGATGTGTTTTACTTTTTAAGACGAATTCAACGGTACCAATATCGCCGAAAACGAACGTCGAAATCGACTAGAAAAGCAAGAAAACATAATACCGTCCGGCGCATGTAGCACATGCACCCAAAGGTTGAAGATGCGTGGAGACCACGTGCAGATCAGTAATTGGCGCATGTGGTGCATTCACCGACTGTAAGGGTGTCAATTCGTATAAACGTATCATATTCGTATCGTGTCAATAAACTTATAGTATTTTTTTATACTCATCCGAATACGATTCATGTATTAATCGTGTCAAGAACCCTCAATCCAAATACGATCCATTTATTAATCGTGTCATCCATTTATTAATCGTGTCATTTATTTTTTAAATAGATGATATAACACAATATGATTGG
>JAVXUL010000008.1:6567934-6587746 GCA_035590515.1 Trichilia minutiflora | reverse complement strand
AAATATTAGCACAATCAAGATTTTAAAAGATGACATATAAAATATCGATGGGAAGATAAGACCATGATCTAGTTTTTTGTTTCATTGAACCGGTTGCTTTCATGAAAAAGAGGAAGGCTTGGAGACACTAGGAATAGGAGTATTTCGGCTCCTTATTGTACAGTTTAAAAGCAAACTCAATTTTTATAACATTCTTTAATTTGCACATCCATCAATTTTAGGACTTACTGAGTTTATTATTTCTAAGAGAAATTACAGGCAAGAAGAATATTCTTAAGCGAATTTCTCAAAAATATCATAATTATTTTTAATTAAACTCTCTTTATCCATTAAGATTTGAAAAATATATACGATGGACTTTCTTGACCTAAATTTATATAAAAATTTTTAACTATTGATCCGTACAATCAACTAATATATACGAAAGGGCGAATGCATGCGTATGGATTCCACTGTTCTATATCAATAATAATGTTCTTTGGCTTCTATTCTTTTTTTTTTTAAAATATAATGGTGACCTTTTAAGTAGGAGATTTTTTCAATTAAATAGTTTTAATCTTTTTTCATCGGTCCTCAAGATTATATCTACTATTTTGATATTAAAATTCAAATTCATGGGTATTAAATTAGAATAGTGAATCTTTTATTAAATTTTCTTGTTCGTAGGCGCTCTATATAGAGAAGATTTTATTTTCAAATAATAAGTCAAGAAATATTTTCAACTTAATCATTTTAAATAATGCGCCGCCATTCATTGGTTTAATAGTGAAATAATGTGATAAATTATTTAAAGACTTTAACAAAAATTTATTAACCCACCATCGCTTTGGGTTGGAAAAGCTGGTTTCAGATAGTACCTTTGAAGTTTATCCTTATCTTTGATGACATTAAGAGATTACAACAACTAATATTTACAATATCAGATATATTCTATAATTTATCTAGAAATTTAGGAAAATTCATGTGAAAATTAGGAATAATACATGGCCTAGTCAAACCATAAAGAGTTGGAAGAAGTTTTTGACAGATGGAGAACAGTATTTAATACCACCAGCAAATGGTATTATCCGGATGATGGAATGGAACCGTAAACTTCTACCACGTAAAAGTGGCCTTTATAAAATATGGTATCGTCACAAATAGCATCAAAATTAGTGAGTCTCGTCCACTTGTCATCTCCTGGTTTGAACGTGGCTAATTTGCTTCCACGATACTGTGAAGCAAGAACAATGCAGTTGCAATCCAAAGAATAATTACCAGGATCATTCTCAGGAAATGAGTGAATTCTCTCAGTGGCAGTACCCTGATTCGCGCTTTCGTGAGAAGAGCAAATTTATATATTTTTTGTTACACTGAAGCCGACTGTTGGCAAACATCCATGCGAAGAAGAGCAGAAAATCAATTTCCCTTTAGTTCTGGCAGGAACAGTTTTGTGAATTTTATGTGATTGGGTGTTGAAGATTAGGCAAGAATCTTTGTCTGGATGGTTGTAGCGAATGTTTGAAAGCAATAGAAAAGTAGACGAAATAGGTTAAGTTGATGATATTGATTTGTAATGGTAGATTGCCACGCAACGCAGACTGCTGCACATTATGAGATATCGTTGCAATCGTTCAGCTTTATCCTTTTGGAAAATTAGGGGTAAGAGATCATCTAGGAGATCGGACCACGACCTTCTCTTTGTTTTGGACGCCATTGATGGTCGTCGACGCAGGAATCCCTTTTTTGCTTCTTCGCATTAAGGGCAAAATTTTACAGGATTTGTATTTTGTCACTATTTGTTAATTCAGGACTCCAATTTTGAATCGTATTAAGTGAAGAATTTTATTTTCGGCTGTAATAGGCAATAACTTTCGTGATTGCTTTTCCATCTTTCTTGTTAAGACTTAAAAAACATTTATAGATTTTTAGAAATTCATTTCATACTCGAAAATTTATAGAATCGTTGACTTTAAAATAACATACATATATATGTTGCTAAAAAAAAAATAATACCAATACTTGGAGTTGTATTTTCATATCAAATTAACATTCCAAAATTTAGTAAATAAGTAGCACCACGCCACCACCCATGTTGTAACCTTGTGTTTTTGTTTTTCTAAAAATACGTTGTTAACATTGTCCAGATAATTACAATAATTATTATTGCTATATTTTCCAATTGAAATTATACAACAAAAAATAAAATATATATTCTTACGATGAAAACTAAAAAAATCAACCACAAAACTGAAAGTTTAAAACTTCTAGTTTACCTAAACGAAAGCCTCGTTTTATACTAACAAATAAAACCAATTAGTAAATGCCACGTGCACCTGGAGTTATCGATCCTCTATATAAATAAGAACATTTGATTCTTCACAGGATCGTACTAACAGCGCAGTAGCTCTTCCTCACACAAGATGATGGACGAGGAAATGGACGAGACCGAAGCCGTGCCTCAGGTCAGATTTTCTGTACATTTTCTTCTTTCTTCTTCACAAATATCCGTCTGTCTGGTTGCCTAGGAAAATGTAGGAAAACGAAAGAAAACACGAGTTGGTTAGTTTTTTTGGTTTTAAAAAATTTAAAATCGTTAAATTGTATACCGTGCATTTCGATCAAGTTTGAACCGATGTCTAACTGTTGAAATTTTTTTAATTACTGTTTGGTTTCTGAGAAAACGAGGAACGATGAGAGTATTTTTTATTTTTTTTATTTTTTTCCGCGTTGTTTGTTTCTTTCTGGTTTTCTCAATACTTATTCTTTCTGTCCTGTCACCAACGGAACAGAGCATGAAAATGTTTGTCATTTGTAGAGTCGAGATGATATGGAAACTTCTTGTATATTGATATGATTGTGATTTTTGCACAGGATGCAATCAAATTGTTCTTACTTGAATTACCGCCCATAGTTAATAATGAATGAGCAGTAGTATCATGTCTTTCGTATTTAGCTATTTATCATTCAATTGTGGATTTTAGCCTACAATCATTGTATATAGGAATGACGCATGCCTAATAAATTACAACTGCTACACAAGGGGATTGTACAGTTATGTATTTCTTTGACAATGATGAAGGTGTTATCACACTTATCTGTATTGTTGGAAATGCTTGTGAAGCTTTTTTTGGTGGCATGGAATTAGAGCTTTGAAGTTAGAGATGCGGACCATTTATTTTCTTTCTCTTTTATTTGTTTCTGAAGACAATCTCCCATTCCAGTCAATTCACTTCTATGCCAAATTCCAACCTTCCACAGAAGCAGCCTTTGTGTAATGAATATCTAAATTACTATGGTATTACTATGGATCACCTTGCAAACTAAGCTAAAGCCACTAATAACATGATATTTTAATAGCACATCGACTATTAAGATGGAAAGTGAATGAAACCAGAGCTTAACATAAGAATTGTAGCATTAACTCCTAGAAAAATTATTAACGCAACTATCAAATTACAACATCAAAGAACTGTTACTGTTTTGTTTTATGCCTTATGTCAGTGGTTACAGGCATAATTGTTATGAATATTGAGATTTGTTTCCATGAGCTGGGTATATATGAGATAAACTTAGTCATATATATTGAATATATATTGTTCAGTACCATCTTGTGAAGTTTATCTGTTTATTTGAAACTGAATGCAGGTTTATATGGCTTGCATTCTACATGGTCATCGGTGAGCTTTATCTGACGTTACTATTTTCTTCTGATTATGCTCACAAAATCCTTGTTAAATGTCAAAAGGACATCAAATATGTTCTTAGGCAGTAAAGTGTTTCAAGATTGGGTATGCTTTAAATCATAATAAACAACTAAAATCTTATATGTTGCTCTCAGAAAAATAATCAAGTAGAAAATGCACTACTAGGCAATTTCCCCAACTTAAGCAACTGTAATCTTTTTTGATGCTCGAGCCATATGTAGAAAATTGTAATATGGTTCAAATTAGCGCGTGATAGCAGGATAAGTTGCACCAGGTAGAGGAGTCTGTGCCATTAATATCATCCATTTAGAAATAGCAAGAATTTGTTTAATTTGCTAATGAAAACAATCATATTCTTCAACTTAGTGGCTAGCAGGAGGCACTTCAAAACATCCAGCTGTTTGACCTAGTCATCTAGAACCTTCTGATGCAGTCATAAGATATGCTTTAAAATCAGATATTTCAGCTGTTAGATTGCAAAACTGATAATAGCAACGTTATGATATACCTTTTCTGATGACTAAAACAAAATATGTAAAAGTATTAATTCATTTAACTGGTTATTATTATTATTATTATGTAGAACTAAAATAGCAAGTTTGTGTTGACAAATGCCTATGAGTAGTAGTAGTTCCAAAGGCATGGATTTTTCTAGATTTGAGAGAGCAAGATGCTGGTAATAAACAAGAAAGGTGAAAAAAAAAAATGAAACTGATATGTTGCAGGGGGTGATAAGACCATTTTTAGAAGTAAAATTCTCTCATGGTGGTACTTCTATTATATGGATTCGATTTTGTTTTTAATATTGTCAAGACTAACATGGATAACTTGTTTAAACTTCCTGTCCAGAGTTGGGGTTTCTTATTATGATTCCAGCATACGCCAGCTTCATGTGCTGGAGGTTTGGGAAGATAGGAACTCAAATTTTCCACTGATTGATCTGGGTATGGGTTTAATGTCTCTCTTATAGTGGAGTCTTTTTCATAGGAATATGATTATTTTAACTTGATAATTTTTTTCGTTATGATGAAATGATTGTTAGTTTGTCCAAAAGGAGTTTACTTTTCGTTTCACTCCTAATGCTTCATAATTTTCTGTATTATTTTCGTTTTGACAAATTATTTTGTTAGCACGTGTAACTTAATTATCTTATTTATTTCTTTTTGGCTGCACAACTGGTTCAGTAAAGTATCAAGCTCAGCCCCTGGTCATTTACACAAGCACTAAAAGTGAAGAAACCTTTTTGTCTGCTTTGCAGAGAAGTGGTATGCTGTTATTACCTTCATGAATTATGAATTATGCAACTGTGGGCCCTTCCTACTGTCCATATTGATGCAGATGGGACAACTGGGGCCCCTACTGTGAAACTTGTAAAAAGTTCAATATTCAGCTATGAACAAGCATGGCACAGGTATTCAAGGATCAATAAATACATGATAAAACTTTTGTTTCATACATTCTGGAGTAGAAGAATAATTCTGTAGATTGATTAAATAGAGTTCTTATTAGTACACATAATACTCTTGATGTCTTTAATTTTGTTAGCATGACTTGACTCTGTGATTAAGTTGACAATGCTACATGAATATTTTTTTCACATCATTGTTAAGCCAAAAGATATACATGATGTTTCTCCTATTGATGATTATTTTTCTCTCCCATGCTCAAGTTTCTTTTTCTTCTCTCCCCCCAGATTGATATACCTTCGAGTTACAGGCATGGATGATGGATTAAATATCAAGGAGAGGATTTGTTATGTAAGTCTCAATGTCATAAATTTACTCATTTTCATCGTAATCGATAGAGCATTCCTTGTTTAAGACATATATTGTTCAGCAAGTTGGGACAATGTGCACCTGCACTGTTGTTAGTATATTTTATTTGAAAATTTATTTTCCTTTATTTGCAAAAACAATTTTACTGCATATTAACATAATAGCAACCAGTTAAATTTGACATTAACAACATGGAAACATACTTAGATCTTAGTCATGATACAATTAAATCAGTTGCTTATTTTAGTAGTGAAATTTATGATTTGAATTGTTTGATATATTTGACCATGTAAATGATTTAGTATATTTTGGAATGAGGTTAATTTGTTTGGTGTACATATAATTTAACCATGAATGGACTTCTACTGATTAGATTTTTTCCTTCCAATTAATGGTGTCTCTGATTTCTGACTCTGCTTTAAATTATATTGGATTTATGAAGCATGGTTTTTCTCATTGAAAATGTAGACTTCATGTTTGTCTTCTAAGCATCATAAACTTGTTCAATGATGTGGCTAAAGTGTTTCATTTTTCTCTTTACTTCTTTTGTTTCATGGTGTTATCAAACCTAGAACATAATGCTTTCAAGAAAAAGACATTTTGGAGCAACATACATTATTCTGATGTCTAGCATCTTATCTCTATTATCGACTACAGCTGAATTCTATGATGGACATGGGAAGTGAGGTTCAAGTTCGTGCAAGCGGGGGTCTCCTTGCTGTATTAGAGAATGAAAGAATTGTAGATACCTTAGAACAAAAGGAATGTGGGAATGCATCAATTACAATCGATTCTGTAATAGAAATTCCATTGTATCTTTTCAAGTATAATATATAATCCTTAATGTTCAGTTTTGAGTTTCAAATAAATAAGTTTAGAATATGAAAATCAGACTGTAATTTGTGTGCTTAACGACCACAAATAGAAACAAGTTTCTTAAACTTGATGCGACAGCTCATGAAGCATTGCAGATATTCCAAATAGACAAACATCCAAGCCATATGGGCATTGGCAGAGCAAAAGAAGGGTAAATTCTCTACAGTTTTGTCAATGCTTCTGTTTGCAAAGACCTGCACTGATTCATTGATATGCAGGTTCTCCGTGTTTGGCATGATGAATAAGGTTGATCAAGCTACATTTTTTCCTGTTTTGCATAATATCTTTGTATATTGGACTAATTTATTTTTTGCCTTTCCTTCAGTGTGTGACACCAATGGGTAGGCGTCTATTGAGGTAATTAAAGTTGCAAAATTTTGTGTTGATTTGGCTTCCGGCATTACTTAACCCCATTCTGTCAAATGCTTTCCACATCCTAGAAACTGGTTCCTGAGGCCTATACTGGATCTTGAAATTTTGAACAGTCGTCTCAATGCTGTATCCTTAAACCATAAATTTATGAAGACATCTTTCTATAATGTTCCTATCAAAAGAGAAGAAAGAAAGAAAGAAAGACTCCTTTTCCTTCGTCTAATTTGAAAATTATTTGTTGGCTGATGCCAACAGGATGTGGGGATGTGTTGCAAATGATTTGAACAAGGACCCAAAATGCCTAGGAAATTATAGATTAATTCCAGATCTTGTGAGTGAAGACATATGCATTACATCATATTTCAATATGGATTTCAAAATATTTAAACTTATATATATAGTACTAAAGCTTATTCTTTGACAAGTTTAAGATATCATTCTTTCTTTGCTCCGAAGAACTGATGGCTTCTTTACATGAAACTTTGAAGTCTGTGAAGGATATTCCCCATATACTCAGGGTACCATCATTCCCTTTTCTTTTTCACTTCTATCGTTTGGATTATGCAGTATTTTCTTTAAAAAATCAAAATTTTCATATTTAAGCATTAGCGAGAGTAAATGCAACTGTTGATCAATTTTGAAAATGAAATCCTTTTATACACAAATAAAGTGTTGGTTCAAATTGTTGGCGTTTTTAATAGTCTTGGTATTGTACTTTGAGATCAATTTAACATAAAATAGTTGTGAAAATTTCCCCCGCTGTGCTAAATGTGCAACTACTTAGTTCCTGTCTTGGCTTCCATCTTGCAATGTCATTGTATTGCTGTTATTGAGAGCACTACTTAGTTCCTGTCTTGGCTTCCATCTTGCAATGTCAGTGTATTGCTGTTATTGAGAGCACTAGCCTAATGTTCAGTTGGAATTTAAAATCATTTTAATTACTCTTGTCATCATCTCTTGGCTTTAAATGACTGTTTTTTTTTATATGTCTCTTTTTGTACAATTTATTTTATTCTAATTTTCAGCAATTAATTACTTTGAATGTGCTAGAAATTCAATTCCCCAAGCTACATCTTTACTGCTGGTGACTGGACAGCTTTTTTGAAGGTGAGCTTTTGTCCATGTCCATTTATAATGCTTTCATTCTCATTTGTTTTTTATGCTTGATAGATATCTGTTAGATCACTTGTACAGCCAGCTGAATGCTAAGGACACTCTTTACCTATTACAACTTAAATCCACTGCTACTGATATGCATACTTCTACTTTATTCTGGGGATGTCTACTTTAAAAAATAGTTTCTGCAATAACTACTATCCGAAATCAAGAATAAAAATATTTTAAATGATGATTATTCTTTTAATTGTTATATTACCTACATAAAAGTTTAATTTGGGATATACTTTCAATTTTAACTTCTTCCAATGATATTAACTGTGAAAAGATAAAAATTAATTCTTCCCACTGTGACAGTAATATCATTTCACAGTTTAATTGTGCATCAGACAAACATGTTACAGAAGACGCAAGGAGATATTTTGGGTTTTGACAATTTTTTTTTCTTCCATGTAGAGCATTTGTTCACTCTTGCATGTGAACAAGATATTTGAAGTAGGCATTTCTGAAAGTCTTCGAGAGCATTTGAGGCGTTTGAATTTTGACATTGTTGAGAAGGTATTAGACAATATCATAACAGCAGTTTTCATGGAGTCACATCTTATTATTTAAACTTGAGCTATCTTTATCTATTTCAATGTAAAAAATTGTATTGACAGTTGTCTACTCTTTGCAGGCTGCTTCATGTATTACAACAGAGATAGCTTATGTCTATGAATTGGTATAGCTATGTCACTGTCTTTTTATCTTGTTGTTTTTGTCACTTCCTTCGGGTATTCTGCTTGGTGTATATGATTATCTTACTATAATTTTCTTTTTATTCTTGTGCTATGGATCGTCCTATTTGTTGAATAATGAATATCATCCAGTAATTTTCTGATATGATGTGAAAATATATACTGCCTCCTTGTCCAGGGGCCTTTTTATTCTTACTTTATCTTCTTAAATAAAGTTTGAATTGTAGCCTGAAGTTAGAATATTTCTCCATTTTCTCATCATCCGCATGACCTCTATGAGATGTGATTTTATATTTATTGACTTTAGTAAGTTTAGTTTGATCCACAAGGAAGAAACGATGCTCAATATATGTGAGAGATTTAAAAAAAAATGCCCTCTATGACTCAGAGAAGAAGAACCAACTCATCGGAGCATATTAAAAGAGATCTATATAGAAATATCCGTGAGGAGCTGCAGTATTGCACCAATAAGATACAGTGAAGAAAGAAGGAACTAACTTTTGAATATGCCAATAATTTAGCTCCTCTTTTTTCATGTTGGTTATGATATAATGTTCTTTTCATGCATTAGTTAAGGTTTCCTCACACTAACCTCTTCCTAGTTGAAAATTAATGGAAGCATTCATTTTTAATTGAAGAATTGCATGTGATTTTGGTTGATATCTGAGGTGTATTCTAACATCGCCACTGCCTAAGTGTTCTCTCTCTTCTAATTTAACAAATTACCTCATGTCATCAAGGTTTGCAAAGAAAAAAAGATGATTTCAGTTAAGATATTGAACTTTCATAATTCTCTTATTTTCTAGGTTGTACTTTTAAGACTGAGAAAGTGTTTTGTAGGTGATTGGTGTTATTGATGTTAGCAGAAGTAAAGAGAAGGGGTATGAGACATTAGTGAAAGAGGGTTTCTGTGATGAGGTTAGACTGATAATGATTCTTCTATCCTATATATTAGATATTTAAAGCTAGTTTACTCATTTATGTGTTCCATCTTCTAATGGAACAGGTTTGCTCTTTCCTTAATTTTAGGAAAATTGGGTTTCACTTTTATTTAATTTGGCTAGTGCCTAAAATTTTAGTTGCAAAATATTAAATTTATTCATTTCATTGGCATATAGTTGGATGAGCTGAGGCAAATATATGAAGAACTGCCTGAGTTTCTGGAAGAGGTACTTGCTGGATAGATCTTTGTAGATCTAATCTGAATAGTGATCGAGATAAAATTTATACCACAGTTCCATGTTGAATATAGCAACTCCTTTCAGGTGGCATCATTGGAGTTTGCACAACTCCCTCATTTGTGTAAAGAGAAGCTCGTTCCTTGTATTGTTTACATACATCAAATAGGTTTGTCTTCACAGCTGCAGTATATATGCAACACAACATGTATGAAGCTCCTAATTTGTGCACCATCATACATTGCTTGTTAAGTGGTTGAAATATCTCTTTGGCTCAATGGACTTCAAGAAATTCTTGAAAAATATTTGCATCCATATATCTGTATGAGCTACCTTCTGGAAGAAGAAAAAAAAGCTAAAGTAAAGAAACATTAACTTTGATGGTTCTCTCTCTATCTCTCTTTTTTTTTTTTTTTTTTTTTGTGTGTGTGTGTGTGTCTTTTTTAAGCTCTCCAAGATCTTTTGTTGATGCAAAGCTCCTTCAGATCCAATATAATGCCATCTAAAGTCTGGTCTTACGTGATCAAATTTTTTAAAGATTTGTTTTCATTTTCTCATCAACTTATTTTGCTTCACTTTCCTGTTGTAGGATACTTGATGTGTATTTTTGACGAAAAACTTGATGACACCACACTGGAGAAACTTCAAGATTTTGATTTTGCAGTAAGTTTATACTTGTGTTATTTTTAAATGGAAACTTTTTTAAATGAATATAAGTTGTAGATGCATTTAAACTAACGAACTGTCAATGTAGTTCTCTGATATGGCTGGAGAGACAAAAAGATTCTTTTATCATACCCCAAAGACAAGAGAATTGGACAGCCTTCTTGGAGATATTTATCATAAAATACTGGGTAAATAATAGAAAACCTATTGTGTCTTTTTCTAGTTTAGGTTTTATCAAATGCATGAAACAAGAAAATATTTCTGTATGCAAGATGATATTTGCAAGAGAGTTGTTTATAACTAAAGTCAGCAGTGGGATGAAAAGAATCGCGACACAGTCCATGTCAAATTTACAATGAGCATTATTTCTTTCCATTGTGTTTTATGCAATGTTCCTTATCTCTGTCCCTCTTTTTTCATTACTAAAGATATGGAGAGGGCCATTACTAGAGACCTGGTGTCACATATACTTGTATTCTCAAACCACCTACTTAAGGCTGTGAATTTTGCAGCAGAACTTGATTGGTAAGAATCAATTCTACAACCGAAACTCTCTCTCTTGTCCCTACCCCTTTTATCCGTTGATCCCTCTTCTAAGGACATTCATTATTTTTATCTTTTTCCCTCATCTAAGGATATTTACTAATGACTATGATATGGTGCATATTGATGTTTAGCTTTTTGTCACTGGCCTTAGTTGCCCATCAAAACAATTATGTTCGACCGATTTTGACTTCAGAAACATTGCTTGATATACAAAACGGAAGGTGAGAACAGACCAGTTTATGCTCATTGCTTTTTACAGTCAGAATTTCTAATAAATTTGTAGTTTTTTTCAATTCCAATGGTAAGTGGAGTCTGAGGTGGGGTTGGACTAGTTTGAAATCTCACCGAGATAAAACCGAGATGTACCAATGAGAGAATTAACTGGTAGTTTTTCTCGATTTTTAGGCATGTTTTGCAGGAAATGACTGTAGATACATTTATTCCCAATGGTACAAAGATACATAATGATGGTAAATTGAAATATGATTTCAGTCACTGCATATTGATTCTGATCTTAACTCGTTTAAAAGAGCCCATTCTGGACGTTTAACTTCAAGGTCCTGTTGTTTCAGGAAGAATTAATATCATTACTGGTCCTAATTATTCGGGAAAAAGTATCTACATAAAGCAGGTCAGTAATTATACACTTTTCTCTTAGGGGAGAAGCATCTCTCTGTCCATAGCTCTTGAATTTTCTTGATTTTGCTAATTTTACTGACAATTATCTACATACAAAATTGGTTTGCAGTACAAACTCCATTATTATGAAGTACTAGTCTATAGTAACAATTTTTAAGTTGCAACTTTTATATTAAAGCCATCTATGCGGCAGGAGCATTCAATTATTGGCACATCCTTGTGCATCAGAGACACCTGCTTGCATACATGTGGGCACCATATTGGATCATAAGTTTTATCTATTATGCAAGAGCTTTATCTTTTCTTCACAGGTAGCTTTGATTGTATTCCTCAGCCACATAGGAAGTTTTGTACCCGCTGATTCTGCCACTGTTGGATTGACTGATAGGTGTGTTCCTCCACATTATTGACATTTTTCTTGGAGATTATTGTTTTATATCTATATTTAGCTGATCATTGTCTGACAAACCACCATTTTATTCTAACAGGATATTCTGTGCGATGGGAAGCAAGCATATGACTGCAGAGCAATCAACATTTATGATAGACCTACATCAAGTAGGGATGATGCTAAGGTATTCCTAGATAAGACTGGTTAGTCAATTTCACGAAGGCATTGTGAGTAATGGTTTACGTTGTGTGCATCTGGTGATCCTCGTAATTTGGACTCCGTTCATGCATGCAATGAACATTACACAAAGTTTGAAATTGCTTGTGGTGGAATGTGTTTAAACTTATAGAGATGGAAGCATATTTTTCAAGATTTTTTTTTTGCGTGTGTAATTGAATTTCTAGAACTCATGTCCATTCTTTATTGTTGATGAATTGCACAGGCAGGCAACTTCGCAGTCTTTATGTCTGTTGGATGAATTTGGCAAAGGTACTCTTGTAGAAGGTTAGTCTTGCCTTTGATTTTATGCCACGTACAATGTTCCTTCAATGTGGCAGCTGTTGATTCTTTGCACAAATGTTAATATTCAATGCAGATGGCATTGGTCTGCTTAGTGGGATCATAAATTATTTTGCCACATGTGATGACCCTCCTAAGGTTTGGTGCTCTTTTCTCCCTCTAAAGTTGAACATTATGGGCAACTTGTGTTGGATGAGACTGGTATTTATTGCAGGTTCTGGTGTGTACTCATTTGACCGAGTTATTAAATGAAAGCCGCTTGCCAAAGGTATGCCTTGTCATGTTACTACCCAAGTTATTCTCATTTCACAGCGTTAGTATTATGAATTGATAAATTTCATGATTATTTCAGTCTGAGAAGGTCAAATTTTACACCATGAGTGTGCTGAGGCCTGGAAACTGTTCTGCAAACATTGAAGACATCATATTCCTATATCGGTATATTATTTTTCGTGGTTTCACAGCACAACTCTTTGGAGGAAAAATAACTTGTTGCATGACTATTGTACGGTGACTTAATGTGTTTGTTACACTGGCAAGGGTAGGTTGATAATCCTTGAGAAAACTTCTGCATCTGATATTTACAGCAAATGTCTACTGCAGTTTCTGAATTCATCATGTTTTACGTTGGGATTTGCTCCTTTGCATCATAGTATGAATTTGCAGATAGTGTTATAGAGTTTTTTCAGTTCTCATACAGGTTAATGTATAATTATAATTCATGCCTGGAACTGATTCAATTGTGTGGTCTAGTCTTGGATTGGGCTTTAAGAACCAGAACCATAATGCATACTTTGGTCTTCATGCAGGTTAGTTCCTGGGCGTGCACTTCTTAGTTATGGTGAGTGTAGTATTATTACTAATGCAAGTTGGGGTCTGTGTTTGAATTTTACTGAATCTCACATGTGGCAGTTTATATCCTGCAGGACTGCATTGCGCACTTCTTGCTGGTATGTATGATCTATCTGAAAATTTCTTGAACTTCTTGTAATTATTGTAACAAGGAATACGTGCAGAAGGATTCCCAAATTCTTGATCATTTTTTTTTTACCCTTCTTTTTTACTATTTTTGCTGCATTGCCAGGAAGGAGGACTTTCAAGATAGATTTTATTTTATGCATGGGATGTATATCTTAAACATCCAGCAATTAAGGGTATTTTCTGGTTACAAGATGAATGATGGATATAACCTCAATAGGAAATACCTCTGCCAAAAGGAGGGAAAATAAGATACCATGTGATACCCTCATTGAGGAAACAGCATACATAAATCTCTCATCCACTAGTGCTGGTTCATGACCCACTATAATGGCCTTCCTGAATATAAATATTGAGGCAAAGGACATCACAAGAAACAGGATGCAACACTCCTCAAACCACTTGCGAAATATTACCGTACATCAAGTATAAACTGAACAACCTATAACTTGGGGAGAAAAAAGATGCATGATCCAATCATGACATGTCTCATCTGATGTTTGTTTATTCTTGGGACAGATTTAACGGATCCAGAATTTGAGTGTATGAATGATTATTTATTTTCAGGAAATTACTGAATAACAAAGTGATATTTGACTTAAATAGATGCTACCGCCATAATCAGAACTGCAACAAGTTGGTTGAGTTTGGGCTAACCTTTTTTCATGAGTTAAGAATTGGTCAGTCTTCTTTTGATTTGTGTGCATGATTAATAAACAACAAATCTGCCTCCCAAGAATGAACCTCAATAAAGACCCAATGATCTTAATAATCTGTGATTTTTCTTTTATTAACCTCCATTATAGCAAAGATTCTCCGTTTAGGTCATTAGGGACCTCTCCAGCCGGAATCTTCGAGGTTTGGATACATGTATGTTTTTGCTGGACGAAAATTATCTTGAAGTTTTCTAACAGAAATAACACTATTCATGCAGGCTTACCAGAGGAAGTGATTAAGAGAGCAGCATATGTGTTGGATGCTGTTCAAAATAATAACCATGTTGAGCGATGGAGCCATGAGAATATATCATCTCTAGATCAGCAATACAAGGTTTTATCTTCAAAACATCCATCTGAAAACGTGATTCTAGGGAACTCCCATCTTTTTGTTCTTATATGTATAAACAATCATTTTCTCAATTAATTGCAGGATGCAGTTGAGAAGATGTTGGCATTTAATGTGCTAAAGGGTGACCTCAAACACTTATTTCAAGATTTGTTTCCCTCTTAACTGCATCAGAGGTATCATTTTTCTAGCCTATATATTCTTTTTAAAACAATCAAGGGAATCTAGTTTAAGAAATACAACTGGATATAGTTTCTGCTTTATTTTTCTTTAAAATCTTTCTAATTCCTGTAATTGGTTATTCCTGTATACATTTTAGTGAACTTAACACTTAGAGGTCAAGTTTGGTTTCACTTCAATCTGGGGCATCCTTTTTTTTTTTTCATCCTATTCTGTGAATATGTTACTCCTAATATGTTAGTAGACCTGTGAATGAACTCCACCAGTTGACTTTCTTACTACTTTCTCCAGCCAATTTTTTCTTCTCAAGTTTGCAAAATCAACTCTTTTTTTGCGTAATCCAACATAAGTTGACTCTGAAATATGAATAGTGCACTTCATCGAAAGGTTTTGCTGTAGTATAACAACATTATATTTTTCCTTGTTGCTTGGTTTGTTGATAATAATCTTAAAACCTACGTCACTTTCTATGTTGATCCTATCTATTTTATGGACTTCTTCCACAATAAAGCTTTATTATGTCTTTGATATTGCAATCTTCTAAACATTTGACAAATTTTCATTCCATTTTAGAATGATATTTGCAGGAACAGCACAATCTCTTTTCTTTATTCATGAGCTTAAACAGGTACTAGATGTCTCACATTGACTGGCAATGTCAACTGTGATGGACCGTCAAAAATAGTATCAACAAAAATTCTAGCAATGTCCTCTGTTGGATGGTACAGATCCCAGTAGACGTGATCACTTCTCTTGGTGCAGTAAGTTGATATGTGAATGCAACGGACCTCGGCCTTCAGTGTCCCAAGCCCACAGCAAGCTGATTTAACCTCTGTGAACCCCGAAATAATAGCAAATTTTGCTTATTACATAGCAAAGACATCAATAAATAAGACGGTTTTGGGACTGGAGCATAGATGATGTAGAGTGCTATTATGGAAGGTGGCTTCTAATAAATTTTTTTTTCGAGGAAGCTCCTTAAAGAATTTCTTTTACAAGAAGAATGATCAAATGATTTTTCAGAAAGCAATTGAAATACTCTTTTATTCGCAAAGCACTTTCAAAAGATTTTTTTCAGTAAAAATTTCTCTGTTGTTAACGATAGACAATTGGGTGAATTGTCTTAAATATTCTTGGTTATTTGGAGACAATGATTTTACTGATGTTAAAAAGACTCGTCAATAAATTAGAAACTGAGGTAACAGCATTAATAGTTTGCAAATCTTGAAGAATTATATCTTTTTTAATTCTTTTATCTAAAAGAAGAATTTTACCTTTAGCAGCTGGGTTCTGAGTGGTACTTGCATGACACTATAAGTTTCAAAGGAGGAGTACGCCATGTCGTTGGGCTCTGATATTAATTCTTGCAACACTGATTTCAGTGCTTGGTTGTACTTGACAGGCCAATAAGTTGTTTCGTCGTTTGCCTTTATCTGTTTGATTCTTAATCTTTTGTGACAGTACACATCCCATTCGGCCCAGCCCACCAAACACATATTTACGTGCAACATGAGCGTATAATAACTGCCCAAAATGGTTAAAAATACGGGAAAATATGAAAATTAACAAGACCGTTTATAATTTTAAGGAAACGTGATGAAAATAATTTTTTCAGTATCAGTATTGAGCAAAATTGTTTTGTGGCTTCCAAGTGAAGGACAATTTTCTTGGTTACCTTTAGCTATCCTTTGAGGGTAGTGGTCATGAAAATATAGATTTATCGAAGTACTGTGTAGCAGAGGATCCCAGATGTTGCACCAGATCTCCATGTACAGTTGCATAATCTTTCACTTGTGTCAATGGTACCGATTGACCCTAAAAGCATAAATTAGAAACACTGTTAATTTTTTTAAACTTTCGGAATAGCTCAATTGGAAGAGCGTTATTTTTCATTAAAAACCATTAAATATAGTGGCAATCTAGCTGTGTTAGCCCCATTTAGAAATTGTAAGCATTGTGGCCGACAATCAACAATGTGATGTTGGCATATAGAGAAGCCGGGGATGGTAGACCCCGTTTATACGCTTTGAAAACTAAATGCATGATGTTGTTACTTGTTCTTTTTTTTATGACTTACAAAAGCTTGATCAGAGCCATCGAAGATTCCTGCACCTCCAGAGGCAAAGCTAGCACCAGTTAGAAATGATGCATTCTTCTTCTTGGGTTTGAGAGAAAAACATGGCGGTGAAGTTGGTAAGCCTACTTTCTCAGCTCCATGTCACAAAATGACTAACGTCATTAAAACATCAATAGAATAGAAAGCCATTAGCTACTAAACAACACAAGATTATTAATTACGATGCATGCACCTCCCCTCTAGTCCCTTGTACATTCTTAACAGTATCAGACTTCGTTTGAGGAAAGAATTAATATATGATATGTAATAGGTCATCAATTTAGGTTACTATTGAACATAAGATGTTATCATAAATTATGAAAAAAAAATATTATTGCATAAATTTAAGCATACATATAAATTCTCAAATCTTGAACAATCAATCTTTCATATAAACGTATAATTTTAGGAAGTGTACTTGATTCCATAACGATAGTTTTGATAAGATCCTTAATACAAAAATATCAATTGCTCTTTTTTCTATATTTAGATCTGGAACTGGGTTTCTCTCTTCAGTCACAGTTTCGTTTACTCATTAATTTGATGGAAACTAAATAAGCGTAAGGTTAGGTGGTGGAGAGAACACCAATTCTTTTAGGTTTTTATAACAACATTCATCAATTTTATCATAAATATCTATTAATATTATCATAAACACCCATCAATGGTGTAATAAATATCCATCAATGTTAATATTGTAATAAACACTCATCACTAGTGTCATAAACATCTATCAATATTGTCATAAATACTCATTAATATTGTAATAAATACTCATCAATAGTGTCATAAACACCCATTAATATTGTAATAAATACTTATCAATGGTGTCATCAACATCTATTAATAGCATAATACCTAAAATACCCCTCTTAATAAACCAATAGGAAATTAGCCATATTAAACCTTTATATTATACATTTGCCACTTAAGAACTTTTTTACTTACATAAGTATCTTTGGAGGAAAGGATTAATTTCAAAATATAAAGAAAGGATTATGCATGAGTTGAGATTTAAAATGAAAAAAAAATTTATACTTGATTTAGCAAATCCTTAACTATATCTAATAAGTTAAGAAGAGATGTAACTAACTTGGGTAGATTGAGTCTCAAAATTAAAGAAGTAGGGCATGGTTGTGATAAAAATATTGATCACATGCAAATTGCAATGAATATTCCATGATAAGCCAAATGAACGTTGTTTTGTATTGTATGGATACATAAATTAAATAATTCCATTATGAAAATGAAGAAAAAAGGTAAACGCAAGAAAGAGTAAATCTAGGGGTGTAATTGAATCAAGTCGAGTTAAATAGTGAACTATTTGAACTCGATTCGATTCAAAAATTCAAAATTCGAACTCGACTTTGACTCGATAAAATATTCGATGTACTCGAACTCGATTCAATTAAACTCGAATATTTATTTTTTAAAATTATTAATATAAAATTTAAATTTTATTTGACTAGGTTCGATTCGATTATACTCTTAATAGATATTCAATTAAGCTCGCAAGTCTAACGATTCGAGTATTATTGTATTTAAACTCGACTCAAAAAATAACTCAAACTACTTGAGTTCGACTTGACTATTATCGAGTTGAATTTGAATATCTATCGATTCAAGTTCAAGTAATTCACGAGTAGTTTGACTCATTTATATTCTTAAGTAAATTTAAACAAGAGAATCTTATGATGAATGAAGTATGCACTGCACAAGAGATCGGGGTTTGTTTTTATAAAGGTTGATAAGTTGATAAAGTGATCGATATTAAAAAAGAAAACTATTTTTGGAGTGTCAAAACGAGAAAGGGAATATTTGGTAGCGTAGTTGGGGGTTTGTTTCACTAAATATGACATTTTCATCATGATTAGTATTACGAGCTTTTTCTGATTTTAGATTATGACTTTAATTCATTCGATTTTAGAAACTAAAGTTAAATTCTTAAATCTTTCTTGTGGAAATGCAAATTTAACCTTCAGAAATAATTTTTATGCAGAATATATGTATATTATTAGTACTAGCTAGTACATCAACACCAGTCTTCACAGACTCCCTTGTTGGATTCACTCCAAGTGACTTCACTTGAATTGTGTTGATGTCTACTATTGAACCGGTTTCTTTTTTTCTTTTTTTTGGGGTGGTCTTTCAATTAATTCTCTTGATTAGATCGATACATCAGATGATGCAACATATCACTTAACAAATAGATTAATAATTAGTGTGTATATTAGGATTTTTACTTGTCCCTTAAGCATTATACAGTTGTAAATTGGAGAGTTTGAACTCTTAATATCTTTAGCACTTCTTAATTAACGGATATTGCTCTTAAAAAGTCCACCTCTAAATTTTTTTTGTTGGGTAGTCCATAAAGATTGAAAGTCGACTCCTGAAATAAATGAGATATTTGAATAAAAGACAAGAAGAAAAAGGACAGATTGATTTATCAAATTCAAATTTGTGATATTTGTAGAAAGTATTACCTATATTTCTGCGTAAGAGCGAGATTTAAGAGTTGACATTAGAGTGGGCGGGCAGCTCATGAGAATATTTGTGAAACAGCAAGAGAACCTACCCATTTTCGGTCCACTTTCTTAACACCACTTTGCCATTTGTTTCCTGTTTAATTTTCATCCACGTTCACAAATTATTTTTTTGGAATATCAAAATTAAAAAGATAAAAAACTATCTTTTATCGTCATTGAATTTATTCCTTACACTTTAGGAATTTTCTTGCAGTGCATGTAAAGTTGATAGAATATATTCATTCCATAAAAGACAGTTTGTCAGAGTTGATCTTCTGTTATACAATCCAAGGAATATAAGAGCATCTCCAATGTATAAATGGATTGTTTTCACAAAAAATGTATTACGTCATTAATGTGGAGAGACTTACATCTTATATGGCATTGATAAACATCATCTCCAAAAATTACTCTCCAATGTAGATATGGATTGTTATTTATTATTTT
>JAVXUL010000008.1:6554359-6567834 GCA_035590515.1 Trichilia minutiflora | reverse complement strand
AATTAACAAACACAAGGCAAGACTTGTAGTAAAAGGGTATGCTCAGATTTTTGGCGTGGACTACTCAGATACATTTGTTTCGGACAGAGCAGAAAAAAGCAAAGGAAACTGTCATAATGATATAGTGGATGACATTCTTATTAGAGGCACAAGACTTTTTGATGTTTATCAAAGCTGCAACATTGTTGTATGTGAACCTGTAGATTATGAAAAATCCATAATGGATCAGAAGTGGATATTTGCAATGGAGGAGGAGTTGTACTTGATCGAAAGAAATCAAACATAGAAGCTTGTTGACAGACCACAAGACAAAAAAATCATTGGTGTCAAATGGGTGTTTAGAACCAAGCTTAATGCAGATGGCTCAATTAACAAACACAAGGCAAGACTTGTAGTAAAAGGGTATGCTCAGATTTTTGGCGTGGACTACTCAGATACATTTGCACCAGTGGCTCGATTGGACACCATCAGACTATTACTTGCTTTTGCTGCTCAAAAAAATTGGAGAGTGTATCAACTCGATATCAAATCAGCCTTCTTAAATGGTTTCTTACATGAAGAAATCTTTGTTGAGCAACCCAAGGGTTTTGTGAAGGAAGGAGAAGAAGATAAGGTTTATCTTCTCAAGAAGGTACTTTATGGTTTAAAACAAGCTTCAAAAGCTTGGTACAACAGAATTGATGAACATTTATTGAGCTTGGGATTTGCTAAAAGCTTATCTGAATCAACATTGTATGTCAAGCATAAAGGTCCTGACATTCTTATTATCTCACTGTATGTGGATGATCTGCCAATGATAGGGAATAACACAAGTCTTGTGAAGAAGTTTAAACAAGAGATGATGAAGGTCTTTGAGATGACAGATCTTGGTTTAATGACTTTCTTTCTTGGAATGAAAATCAAACAAGATGAACATTAAATCTTTATTTGTCAGAAAAAATATGCCAAAGAGATTCGAAAGAAGCTCAAACTCGAAGATTGTAAAGAAATGAGCACACCTATGAACCAAAAGGAAAAGCTTAGTAAAGAAGATGGAACTGATAAGATTGATCAAGTATATTTCAGAAGCATGATTAGTTGCTTGATGTATCTTATGGTAACTCGTCCTGACATCTTGAATGTTGTAAGCATTTTGTCTCGGTTCATGCATTGTGCAAGCGAAATGCATCTCAAGGCTGCAAAAAGGGTCATTAGATATGTCAAAGGCACCTGTGATTTTGGCATCAAGTTCACGAGAAGCAAAGAGTTCAAGTTGATTGGTTTCTCTGATAGTGACTGGGCAGGATCTATTGATGATATGAAAAGTACCTCAGGATACTACTTTAGTTTTAGATCAGGGGTTTTTTCATGAAGTTCGAAAAAACAAGAAACAGTAGCTCAATCTACTGCTGAAGCAGAGATTGTTGTTGTAACTGCTGCTGTAAATCAAGCTTTATAGCTGAGGAAGATATTGAGTGATCTTCATTTTGAACAAAAAGAAGACACTAAGATCTTTGTTGATAATCAAGCTGCAATAGCTATTTCTCACAATCCAGTTTTTCACGGAAAAACTAAACATTTCAATATTAAACTGTTTGTCTTGAGGGAAGTGCAGAAGGATGGTGATGTAACTCTTGCTTATTGTAAAACAGAAGAGCAAAAAGCTGATATTTTTATTAAACCCTTACCAGCTAGCAAATTCGAGTTCCTGAGAATGAAACTTAGTGTTTACAGTCTCTAAAGTAAGGAGGAGTGTTAGCTGTTGTGTTTAGAGCTGCTGTCACGTTGCAGAATGTTTTTTTTTTTTTTTTTTAATATTTCAAAGTTTGTTTCCTAGTTTTTAGAATGGTGTTAATGTTCTGTTCTCTTTATTTAATTGTGGCTTAATTATAGGACATGATCTTAGTGGTTAGTTATTTTTAAATCTTTAAAATGTAAGAGCTAAATTAAATGAATGTCTCTCGGTTGTTCTTTATTTTACACAAAAAGTTTCTTTCATTGTTCTTTCTTTCAAAAGTTCTCTGTTTCCTTATTACAATTTTATAAACAACAACAATGATGCCTCATTCAGCTCTAGATATCATTGAAGGAGTCAAAGGATTTGTTCGTATAACCAATTCATTATGTTACTTTTTAGGAAGTTATTGATATACCTCAATATATGTAACAATTTTCTTAACAATTCAGTTTGGATTTTACTGCATAAATAATATGCTTACGTGCTCAATAAAAATAGATAATTATAATATCAAAAAAAATTTGTTAGTTTTTTAAAAGACAAAATGCAAAAATAATAAGAACAAAACGTTATTTTTGATATTACAATTACCTTTTTTTATTGAGCCCGTAAGTATCTTATTTATAAAGTAAAATTCAAACTGAATTGTAAAATAAATCTACTACATATGTTGAGATATAAAAACAATAACTTCCTAAAAAAACTGCATAATGAATTAACCATACGAACAAACGCTTTGACTCTTTCAATGACCCATTAACAACTTCATGAGTCATTATTCAACAGCCATTCTACATCATCCTATCAATTTTATGGACTTAGTTGACAATATAGCATTATATATTGCAATCTTCTAAACATTTGACAAATTTTCTTTCCATTTTAATGTGATATTAGCAGGAACAGCTCAATCTCTTCCCTTTATTAATGAGCTTAAACAGCTACTAGGTTTCTCACATTAACTGGAAATGCCAAATGTGATGGACCGTCGAAAATAACATCAACAAAAATTCGAGCAACGGCCTCTGTTGGATGGTATAGATCCCAGAAGACGTGATCACTCCTGTTGGTGCAGTAAGTTGATACTGGGATGCAAGGGACCTTGGCCTTCAGCTTCCCAAGCCCACAACAAGCTGATTTAACCTCTGTGAACCCTGAAATAATAGCAAATTTTGCTTATTGTATAGAAAAAATCAACAAATAAGATGGGGCTTGAGACCGGAGATATATATGATTGAGAATACTCTTATGGAAGGTGCTTTTCAATAATTTTTTTTCAAGGGAAGCTCCTTAAAGAATTTCGTTTACAAGAAGAATGTTCAAATAATTTTTCAGAAAGCAATTGAAATGTTCTTCTATTTGCAAAGCATTTTCAAAAGCTTTGTTTTCTCTCAGTAAATTTTTTTTTTTATAGTTAATTAAAAAAAAAAGTTAAACTATCTTAAGGGTATGTTTGGTATTAAAATGGTGTTGTGGTTATATAGTTATTATTATAAAATAAAAATTAAAATATTAAATGTTAATTAAAATATGAGTGAATCCCATTAATTAAAAATTAGTATTATTAAATACATTTTACAATTTTGCATTTAAAACTAAGTGAAAGGAAGTTATATTCAACGCATTCTTAAATATTTTTATTGTTGTTTTAAGACAATGTTTTTATTGATGTCAAGTCACACATGAATAAATTAGAAACCGAGGAAACGCATTAACACTTTGCAAATTTTTAAGAAGCTTATACCTGTTTTTCTTTTATTAAAAGAATATTTTTACCTTTGGCAGCTGGGTTCTGAATGATGTTTTGCATGACATTATAAGTTTCGAAGTAGGAGTAGGCCATGTCCTTGAGCTCTGATTTCAATTCCTGCAACATTGACTTCAGTGCTTCGTTGTACTTAACAGACCAGTAATTTGCTTCCTCGTTGCATTCTTCTGTTTGATTCTTAATCCTTTGTGATGGACTACATCCAATTTGCCCCAGCCCAGCAACCACAAATTTACGTGCACCATGGGCATATAATATCTGCCCAAAATTGTTAAAAAACACATAAAAATATGAAAATTAACAATACTATTTATAATTTTAAGGAAATGTGATGAAAATAATTTTTTCTTATCTAATTTAGCAGCAAACTTATTGAACAGAATTGTTTGTTTTTGAAGAGAGTAACAATATTCTTGTTTAGTGTTTACCTTTAGCTGTCCTTTGAGGGTAGTGGCCATTAAATCGACGAACTGCTGTGGGGTGCTCTTTTTTCGAAGATCAGATGATCCAGAATAGCCAAGGAGATCATTGCTACCAATCACAATAGCAAATAGAGATTTATCAAAGTACTGTGCAGCAGAGGATCCCAGATTTTGTACCAGATCTCCATATAGAGTCACATAATCATTGACTTGTTTTGTTAATGGTATTGATTGATGCTGAAAGGATAAATATAAATAGTGTAAGAAACTTTTCACTTGCGGGGATAGCTCAGTTGGGAGAGCGTTAGACTGAAGATCTAAAGGTCGCGTGTTCGATCCACGCTCACCGCATTTATTTATTTTTTTCCTACTCTGCTAATGGCTACAAGTGATTGAGGCCCCATGAGTGTATGTATCAACGTTGAAGCCTATTTTACATTGAGCTTTGAAAAAAAAAACATTAAATATTGGGGCCCAAAAATAGGGTCCCAATGAACTGTGCTAGCCCTATATAGAAGATGTGGCGCCCAAGTATTTTGGCCCACATTCAATGATGTGATGTTGGCGAATAGGGATTAGGGAAGCTGGGGATGGGAAACACAGTTCTAAGGTTTGATGACATGATTGCTTACGTACTTTGAAAATAATGCACGATATTAATGCTTTTCTTTTTTCTTTTTCTTTTATTAATTTTCATAGTTTTATGACTTACAAGAGCTTGATCAGATCCATTGAAGATTCCTGCACCTCCGGAGGCAAAGCTAACACCAGTTAGAAATGATGCTTTATTCTTGCTGGATTTGAGAGAAAGATATGGTGGTGAAGTTGGTAAGCCCAATTTCTCAGCTGCACGACACAAAATTACTAACGTCAGTTAAAAACATCAGTAGAAATTATATGCCCTCCCCTCTAATCCCTTGTATAATCTCTTCTATACAAGGGATTATTAATTAAAATGCATGCACCTCCCCTCTAATCCCTTGTATAATCTTAACAGTATCAGACTTAGTTTTAGAAAAGAATTAATATATGATATGTAACAGTTCATCAATTTAGGTCACTCTTAAATGTAAGGTGTAACTGCAAATTTACTTTGGGAAAGATTAATTTCAAAATATGATGAAAGGATTGTGAGTGGAGAATTAAAAGTAACAAACAGGCACCAATTTTATAACTTGATTTAGTAAACTCTTAACTCTATATAATAAGGTATGAATAAGAGTAATTAATTCGGGTAGATTGAATCTCAAAATTAATGAAATAGGGTTTACACTATATGGTTGAAATAAAAATAGTGATCATGCATGCAATACATGTTCCATGGTAAAGCCAAAGGCACGTTGTCTCTATTGTATGGATACATAAACTAAGTAATCAACTAAGAAAATGAAGAATAAAGGTAAACACGGGAAGAATAAATCTAAACAAGGGAATCTTATAGTGAATGAGGCACGCACTGCACATGAGCATATTAATTTCGAGACCTAACTTTTTTTTTTCTTGAGATGCCAATCATCCATCCACTCAACGAAAGGAATATGATCTTTTGTGAAATTAATATGAACCACTTATATACATGTATAGTACCGATACTGATTTGAATAATTAAAATATGTTTACCTTTAAAGTTCATTAAGAGATCGATCGATCAGAGAATTGTAAAGGTGAATTAAATGCTCATAACTATGTTTCCAACCAATTTTATGATATCTACCAACTTACTAGCTTTGACAGATGACAAAGACCTTATAACTTTCAATGATCACATAATTTCATTAATGATACCTTACCAAGAAAATCAGCAGCATTCTTCCCATTGCTAAACCTTCCAGTCGGTTTCTTGGTCGGAAAATCAACACCGTTATGAGGAAAATTTGCTTTCGCAATCGAAATCGGAAGATCGTTGTTATTACCAACGTCCACCAAGGAATCTCCCAACACAAACAGGGCCGGAACCATTTGAGCCTGTGAAAAACTGAAGCCCAGAGCAAGAAAGACGAAGAAAATCTTCAGGAAAATATTGCAGCCGGCCATTTTAGGACTTTGAATAGGAACTCAAGAGAACTTTTGTTTATGGGGTACATGGGAGGAATGAAATTAATGAACGCGGGTTTGTTTTTATACAGGTTGATATGCTGATAAAGCGGTCGATATTAGAATAGAAAAATATTTTTGTAGTGTGAAAACGAGTAAACGAAGGACTTTGTAGCTTAGGGTTTGGGGCAGCGGAATTAAAAGTCGTATAATCACCATTTGTCTCACTATATACGGCATTTTCATGGAGACTACGGTTTTGTTCATTTTCTGATTTTTGATTATGACTTCTAATTCATTCGTTTTTCAGAAAATAAAGTTGAAATCTTAAATCTTTCTTGTGGAAATGGAAATTTAATCTTTAGAAAAGATATATATATTTATGTCGAATATGTACAGTACTAGTACTACCTATTAATCGACCACCCAATTGATTGAGTCTTCGTGACTGTCTTGTGATTGGATTCACTCCAAGTAAATTCCCTTGCATTTTCTTGATGTCTATTATTAACCTGATTTTTATTTATTTGGGGCTTTCAATGTTAGATTATTTACAATTAAGTAATACTATAAATTTAAGATTTATGTCAAATCACTAAAAAAATAATAATATAGACCATATTTAAATTAATGTTATATAATAAAATTTTCAAGATTATAGAGCTTCTAAGTTTTAAACACTAGAATTTTTTTATAGAATTTCTTTTATTATTTATTATGACACTTTTATTAATTAGATATGAAAATAATATCTTATTTATATTCAGATTTAAAGACTATAATTTAATTAATATAAGTATATAATTGATAATTTTATACTATTTATTTTTATTCAGTCCATCTTTAAATAAAAAAAAAGTTAAGATTTTTACACGTTAAAAACCTATACTTTCATAATAAATTAAATTTATATTTTATTTAATATAATTTAATCAATTTAATTGAACTAACTCTTATGACAACATATAATACATACTTAATGCATATTTGACCCATATATTATGGGATTAAAATCTAATATTCAATTAATTCTTTTGATTAGATCGACAGATCAGAAGATGCAATATATCATTTCACAAATAGATTAATAATTAATTTGTATATTAAGCTTTTTACTTGTATCTTTGGTATACAGTTGTATATCGGAGGCAAAGTATATAGAAAGTGATCGATTTTGTCTAAATTTCAGCTTAAGAACCGAGATCCAAGAGTTTATTTTTGAGTGGGCAGCTCATGAAATGTGCATTAGAATATTCGCGAAACAGCAATGGAACCGGAACCGATCCACTTTCTTAACTTCACCTAACACTAGCACAGAACTTTGCCATTGGTCTCCTATCTTGTCCCGGGTTTAGTTTTCATCCACGTTCATATATAATTTTTGGACTATCTAAAGTGAAAATAGAAAGATTATCTTTTTTGTCATTAAATTTTTCTTTTGTTATATATCTAAATTTTATATTATATTTTTAATTTTTTTTTAAAATAATTAAATTATGATAACAATAATAATTAAAAATTGATGGTTATGATATATATGGATATATGTGTGTGTGTGTTTATAATTAGTTGGATTTTCTTTAATTTTAATTAGTTACACTATTTACTTCTTATATTGTATATATTTTTCAATTAATTATACACTGAAAAAAGGATATTAATACAAGTCAATTAAGTTAAAAAAGAGAGAAAGTTGAACATAAAGTTAATCAAGTAGTAATTGTTTTTTACGTAATTAGCTTTGGCAAGAAACTAATTGTATTTTCATGTACAGGACACGATTGATTCCATGTTTCTCTTGCAGTATTCTAATTCTAATTAATTAAAGACTTTAAGGAGAAAAAATAGAGAAAAACAGACTCCAAGATTCAGCTGTTTTAATTAATTTTCTACATACATGCAAAACCAACAATAATACGTTCAACAAAATCTATTCATATTTGATTATATAAATGATTACCTTTTTAATTTGATTGTATTGGTAAAATATAACATACAATTATATCTAATTTTGACAGTTCTTTTAAAAGAGATAGTATATATAAACATGTTCATCAAATTATGTTTTAATTTTAAAGTTTTGTGTGACCAAATTCAAAGCGTATGTTAAATATTCTTGCTCGTCAAAATGAATTATTTTAAAATTTTAATTGCACATTTATATTAAATTTAGATTAATTAAAAGATTATAACCTCTCTCTGTACGGAACATCTGTCCATTTAAAAGAAGATAAAAGAAAAAATAGTTAATTATTACTAGGCAACATATTATTTGAGGTTGTTGAAGAGAAAAGGAGAAACTTTTTTCCTTTTTCCAATAATTCGAGAGGAGAACTAAACAAAACAAAACAAAACAATCCAACGAAATATTAATTATTAGTTTGAAGGCAACATGGAACTGCATGTATTCCAATAATTCTTCTACTAATGGGTTGATCAGAAATGCAAAGATTGTTGGATGCGGTAAATTGTAAAATCATTCCCCGTTGTTCTCTACGCTGACTTGAAAGTTTTCTTATCAAATAAAAATAAAATATTCTTTAGATCTATCTAGATTTTGGAAGTCCTACAGTTACAAGTCAGCCACACATTAACCATTACGACTCACCCACCCACCATCTGGCACCATCCGTCTATCTGTCTAGCTGCTCCGCTGGAACCAGTAGGGTTTCCCGTCGTGCACCACGGAAGTCGATCATTGGTGGGCCAGTAGGGTTTCCCGCAACCAAACCACAAAATATTGAGTGGTTCAGGACAACTGTTCGACGAATGATTATCCCATCCCCAGCTTCCAAACTTCAAATTGAATGTGAATACGAGACATTGGTTCTCTCTCTCTCTCTCACACACACACACACGCACAAAACACCACACCAGCTATACCATGCATATCATATTCATATCAACAGGAGACATTGATTTTCCCTTGGTCTTCCGTCATCCTTATTGAAAAGTTGAAACCTCACCTCATCCTGTTGGATTAATTGGAGAGAAAGTGACAGGACATACAAAATCTAACCGTTATTATTTATTATCAATAAAAAGTTTCATTTTCAATCGTTTACAACGTTCGAGCTATTGTTGAGTCAGAATTTCATTCACACTTATTGTCAACAGGATCATATAAATCTCTTCATCATATATGTGAATTCACATAGCTTACGTGTGTGATTTAACAAATAATGGTTTGGTTTAGTATGAATTACCCATCAGAAAAAAAAATGATTGAAGCTAGATGAGTTAAAATTTATGTCGGAAGACAAATTCATGTTTCTCTCTCTCGACTATCAATCTTGATTCTTGAATGACATGGATTCCACTTTCTTCGTTATCTTTTTTTGTTGACTTTAACAATATTTTAATTATCAGATAATATACCATCTTCAATTCTCAACCACCACTGACTTCCACTTTCTTAATTATCTTTTTCTGTTGACTTTAACAATATTTTATTTAGACCATCTTCGATTCTCAAGTCTTAACCACCAGAGCCTTCAATTTTGGGTGTCAAAGGAATAATTAATTCTAAATTATTCGATGTTCAAATGTGGTAATTTTACTCTTAAATGAACACCCTTAAAGGGAATATGTCAATTACCCAATATTTTTTGACATAGTTATCATTTACTCTCCTAGTATTTCAAAAGTACCACTTCTCTTGCTGTTAGCATTTTTCCATTTAAAGTTAACTTTTGCTTATAGCTGAACTCATTTATTCTTGCATAAACTAAATTTTAATTAGATTAAAGTTAAAATTCAATCCGAGTCAGTTTAAATTAAATCGAACCAGTTTAATTTTTTATTAAAAAAAAAACTCACATAAAAATACTTAAATTTAAGACATCAAATAAATGAATTCAAGTATAAATTACTGTGTTAATTATATTTTTAATATTTATTGTGTAAATAATATTCTATGTCCTATATAAATTTTAAATAAATGACTGAATATTATACTAAATAAATATTGGTTCCAAATAATTTAAATAACTATAACTATAAATTTATCTAATCAAAATAAATTAAATCATTTGTAAAAATTCAATATGAACATAATTGTTCATATTTTTATAATAATTAAAAATTAAAATGAATTTACAATTATAATAATCATAAAAAATAAATATAATTCTAGACATAATTTTAATTAGTCGCATGTTCATCGTTAACTATAAATTTTATTAATAAATTATATACTGAGTTTCTTCTTCTTCTTTTTTAAATACATTAAAAAAAAAAGAATGAAAGAAATATTTAATGTATTAGTTTGAATTAGACACACACACATTCGTGCAAAATTTTTTACATATAATTTAATTTTTTTATTTAAATTTATGTTGGTTAGATAGATTTATTGTTATTATTGTTTAAATTTTTTATAAATAATATCTATTTAATATAATAATTAGTCATTCACTTAATACTAAAAATATAACTAATTTAGTTGTTTAGGGTTAAATTCATGGCTATTAGTTTAAGGTTTTATGTTTAAGAAAAAAAGAGTTTTTTTTTTTTAATTGAATAAGTTCGATTAATTTAAATCAAACCGGAATGAGTTTTACCTTAAACGTAATCAAGATTTAATTGATACAAGGATAAATAAGTCAAATTACAAGAAAAAATTTTAACGAAAAAATACTAACAGTAAAGAGATAAGTGTTATTTTTGAAATAATAAAAAAGTAAGTGATAATTGTATCAAAAAAGAGAGTAATTAGTATATTTCCCTTAATTAAGTAATTAGCTTTGTTGTCTATTGATTCCCGATAGTGTCAAGAGGCAGTTTCGCAAATAGTTAAAAGAAAAATTCCTAAATTTTAGGTTTCTTTTCTCTTACAATTTTTTACCGATTATTTGAGTACAATATCAGAGGATTAATCTCATTCTTTTTTGAATTCTTCATTTGTTATTCTAATGGGGTGTCCTGATTGGCATGTGACATGCACATTTTCACTTTCTCATATTATTCCAAGTATTCTTTCGAAAAAAATATTGGTTTATAATTTTCATCTTTGTAAAAACAGTTGGTAACTTTTATATAATATAATTTTATAAAATGAACATAAACTACCTCGTACCATTGTTCTTAACACGCAATCACATTTTGTGCTTCTTCAAAACATGTGTTATATGTATCATAATATACACTTTTAGAGGGAGTTATAAATATGTTATTTTTTTTATACGTAAGAAATCTTAATCTATTGAACCTTACACAGATACGAAACAATCGTCACATGAGAAAAACAGTTCAAATAAAATCTATGATTATATTAAAATCTTATAAAAAATACACTTCCGATAAATCGAATTCAGGATATACACAAAGTAACCGTTTCTTGCGAGATAAAATCGTCCGACTACACTTCTTATGTACTATAAATATGTCATGTCATGCTTTAATTGATATATAGTTATCCCAACCTCCCATTTCTAAATTATATTATAAACATATGTAATTATCAAAATACAAAGCCTCTTAACACGTGTCCTAAAAATATTATGATAGCTAAATCTCATTTATTATCTTACTTTTGTTGTCCTTAAAGCGCCTTGTATTTTAGAAAAGAGACCAATGCCTATTAAAGAATTGTTGTTCAAGGAAGAGGAGAAAATATGATCATATAACCCAGCTGGAAATAAGTGAGGGTCACTAGAACACAGCTCCCGACTGCAGCAAGTTAAAGCAGTAGTCGGAGAGAAACGTAAAATAGAACATTCAACATAACCAATCACGCCCAAGAGATCTCCAACAAGTAAACATTTTCTATGAAATGGAAAAAGAAGGTAATACTGGTAAAAGTAACTTCTGCAGCGACTGCACGAAAGTACTTGCAGAAACAGACAATAAAACAAAATTACAAATTGTAGTCATTGGCATCTTAAGAGTTGATATTTCCCACTTCAAATTAGTGCGAGGGAGCCATTCTAGAGAAGAAAATAGAAAGAGAATTCTTAATATCTGGCATCTCTAATTCAATGTCTTTGAGATTTTGTTCTGATAGGTGTACAAGGAAAAGTATATATAAACTCAATAGTTTATTCTATTTGCCCTTGCTTGTATGCAGCTGTAATCACATATATGCCAACATACGTTACAGACTAAAAGCTGAATTATAATGGTTATATTCTATAGCAAATTCATCCTACTGAATCAAATTATTTTAACAGTAGAATTGAGAAAAGTCAATTTTCCGATACCAAGTCTGGATGAAGGACCACAGCAACATCTGCTTTCTTGAGTGCTGTCAGTGATTCCCTTAAAGGGCCAAGTGGCTTTAACTTGCAGTTTTCCATGTCATTAGCCCATTAACCATTACAATTTCAAGATCACGCGACAAGTTCTAGGGCTATCTTCACATAAATAATATAATTATCAGCATATATATAACCCATATGAGCAAGGTATGAATCAAGAGCTGGAAATCAAAAGGAAATCGAAAATTAAAAATTAACTCATGAAGAATGGTCTGTGTTTTTGAAAGAGATCGTTGCTCTTTCTCCGATTTATGTTATTAAGATACAAACCAAAGAGAGAAGATCAGATTGTTTCCAATCAAATAATAAAAGAATAACAATATCAGAGGAAGCACATTATATTTCATAATTGGATATATCATAAAGACTGCTTCACTAAAATGGAGCAAACAAAGAGGAAATCAATTCATCACCTACATTCCATCATCTAGAATTACAGCACCAAATTTTTCCGATTTGAGATGACTCCTGTTAGATATTTTGCTTTAATAACTGCATCACCTTGTTATGTTATACCCAATCAATAAGTTTTTTTATTATATAGAAAGATTATTAGTTTTTTTTATCTATTATTAATGGCTTATATTTAGGAGATGCTCTGTTTTTTATCTGAGACAGTTTTTTGTTTCAGCAGTATATAAATATAATATTTTCTGATCAATAAAATATATCCTTTTTACATAAAACTTTAATCTGCTCAGTGTTTTCATTTTCATAAACCAACATATTAGTATTAGAGCAATATTCTTTCAGGACATGTGAAGTGAAATGGAAGGTGAAACTGAGTTCACCAAAATTGCTCCTCCTTCTTTTGATGGAGAAAATTATCAACTGTGGGTTGTGCGGATGGAAACTTATTTGGAAGCTTTGGACCTTTGGGAAGCCGTGGAAGAGGATTATGAAGTTCCTCCGTTGTCGGACAATCCTACCATGGCGCAAATAAAAAGTCACAAAGAAAGAAAAACCAGAAAATCAAAGGCGAAAGCATGTTTGTTTGTTGTTGCTGTCTCAACAACGATATTTTCACGAATTATGTCTCTCAAAACCGTAAAAGCAATATGGGATTGTCTGAAGCAAGAATTTAAAGGAGATGACCGAATAGAAAGCTAATAAGTTACGGTTACTTGGTTCTCAATTCTCTGATTCTAGGATTATTGAAAAAATATTCGTAACTGTACCTGAAAGGCATAAAGCTTCTATAACTACATTGAAAAACACAAAGGATCTTTCCAAGATCACTTTGGTAGAACTATTGAATGCGTTGCAGGCTCAAGAGC
>JAVXUL010000008.1:6537775-6549344 GCA_035590515.1 Trichilia minutiflora | reverse complement strand
CAGCAACTGCTGTAGTAAATCAAGCTGTATGGTTGAAAAAACTTCTATGTGATTTACATATGGAGTAAGAGACTATTGAGATTTTTGTTGACAATCAGGCAGCAATAGCAATTTCTTATAATCTAGTATTTCATGGGAAAACAAAACAGTTCAAGATTAAGTTTTTCTTTTTAAGGGAGGTTCAGAAAAATGGAGATGTGATGTTAGTCTATTGTAAATTAGAGGATCAACTAGCAGACTTGTTTACAAAGCCACTTCCTGTCAGCAAGTTTGAACTTCTTAAACAAAAGATTGGAGTTTGTAGATCTAAAAGTAAAAAGGAGTGTTAGATATTTTACTTTAGTAACTGCACTACATTGTCATGTTATATCCAGTCAATAAGTTTTCTTATTATGTAGGAAGATTGTTAGTTTTTTTTTTTTTTTATATATATGTTATTAATGGCTTGTATTCAGGAGATACTCTGTTTTTTAGCTGAGATAGTTTTTTGTTTCAGCAGTATAAATATAATATTTTCTGATCAATGCAATATATCCTTCCACATAAAACTTTAATCTTCTCAGTGTTTCTATTTTTATAAACCAACTCCTCCCAACTTTCTGGTAAATGTATGTTCTCTCAGAGGATTTACAACCACTAGGATCAATGTTAACCATACTTTTCAAAGAAAGAAACAGTAGTAGTCGCTCTATTAGCACCTATACCAACTTCTGCAAATCTCTCAAGAAGACGCCTTTGGAGCATTATAGCTTCATCCTCAACAGCATAACCCTACCAATTGCAACTTATGATACAATTTCAGCTTTATCGTTGTACGCACCGCCCACATAAAAAAAAAAAAAGGACCTTCTGAAGTGAGATAGGCAAGCAGAGACTAAAAATAGATACTCCATCATATCCTACTTCCATTTTACAATCTCCATCTTCTTTCATCCATAACTTCAAAGTGTTGTGAGTCCCGATTTTAATAAATAAGAAAATCATCTCAATTGCACCCAAAAAGCTCCAATGGTACTAAGTAAGAATTAAGACAAACAATTATGAGAAGGAAAATACCCTGGTAAGAATGAGAGGTGAAATTCCAGAATCAGCTAAAAAATGAGCTAATAACACAAGTTACACAACCATTGGTGTCTTCTCATTGTCTCGGTGTGTCAAATTGCCAACACTAATCACTGGCCCTCGTAACCTTCCATATCAATTTACAACCAAAACAATTGATTGTATTGATAAATTAAGAAATTCAA
Source organism: Trichilia minutiflora (assembly GCA_035590515.1). Lineage (NCBI taxonomy): Eukaryota > Viridiplantae > Streptophyta > Magnoliopsida > Sapindales > Meliaceae > Trichilia > Trichilia minutiflora. Next base: position 6,548,097 of record JAVXUL010000008.1, on the reverse strand, counting down.
GAAGCTCAGATGAATATAAATTAGTCCGAAAGTCTTCGTCCAACTTCAATAATTCTCGAAGTTATGTATAGGATTAGACATTTTTAAATTGATCTAATCCAAATTAATCTAAACCGTTAAAATTTACGGTTTGAAAAATTTATATTTCGACTTACGAATTGATATTTTTTAAACCGTTGTTCACAATTTGAATTATAGATTGAGTTAATTTCAAACCACGAAATTGTAAATCAAACTATTTAGTATTATCTTATTAAAATTTTATTATTATTTATTTATCATCTCAAATTATATATCTATATAATAATAATTAATAAAAAAATTTATTTATAAAACTTACTTTTAAATATTAACAAAAGATTATAAAAATGATAATAATTAATTATTATATCTTTAATTTTATAATATTATCTAAATCGTAAATTCAATTCATTTTAAATTATATTTTATAGTTTGATTTAAATTGATTTATGATATATTAATAAATTATATTAAATTTATTTATTTTTAAATTATAATATATAATTAAATTTAAAATTTTATCTCAAATTGATTTAAATTATATTCGTCCGTCAATTACCCAGCTCTTAAGATTTTAAGTAAACAATTAAACATAACATAATAAATTCAATTATGACATTAATAGATTAAAACAAGCTGACTACTCATAATTTATAAGAAAAATTATATACTCATTAATTGATTGATTGCTTACGTGACCTTTGGAAGATTTTTGCCAAAAAAATTCAATTATGGCTTATCGAACCATATTATTTCTACTCAAGAGAGAATTCGGAGAATAAATTCAAGCATGACACCAGTGATTGATTCTAATTTAAATTATAAATCTTGTTTATTAACTGAAATTTGACTAATCCTAAGTATATACGATTACGAAGCTCCATCAAAGTTTCAGCACCAACATCTCTCGAGAAAAAAATGTCGAATCATATTTAAAAATTAATTAATAAAATTTCAAAAATGAAAAGAAAAGAAAACAGATTGAACTTATAAACAGTATGATTTGACTTTCAATTTATATATTTTTTTATAAAAATAATATTGGATCCCTCCAATTGCTCATGGCCTCAAATAAATTTTCTTGTTTTTCACTATCTTTATCATTCAATTAAACAGTGCTAATGACCATTTTTTTCATTTTCTGATCTAATACCTCAGTACCTTCTCTTTTTCGAAATTTACGAAGAATTTTATTGGTTTAGATAGAAAGTTTTAGGTATTTTTTAAAAAAAGTATTAAGATATTAAAGTAACGTTTTTATTTTTTTTGTTTATACAATATATAGAGAACACACATATATAGAGATAATTAAATAGATAAATGAGCAGATAGAGAAATAGATAAATAAATTATTACATACGTTCAAGTATTTTTTATTATATATTTTTTTTATACATAAAAACACCAATTCTTATATAATGAAAAATATTAATCATACAATGCTTAAGTTATAATGTTTGATTGAATACTAAATCAATGTGAGATACAGTTGTTCAATATACTTAAGAACCATCAAATGTTATCGTACTTAAATTATGATATTTAATATTTTTTTATACAGTAAGAAACACTAGTCAATCAATACTTAAACTATAACATTAAATTGAATATTGGATCAGTATCAAATATAACCGTCTAACATATTCAAAAATTATTTATTATTATGGTGCAGAGACTAATTAAAAGCATTTGACTATCCTAAACTATTACAAAAAAATACACTCCCTGACATTGATACAAAACTAATACAAAAACAATCATTTAACGTATTTTTATCCATCAAATCACACCTTTAAAAGTTATTTTACTACATAATATCAAATATATTAATAACTTATAGTATGTTTTTTTTAAGATTTTAATAACATGTTAAATTAGTTAATTTTAATAAACAATAATAATATTAATTTGAATTTAATATTTTTACTATTTATATTAATTTAAAATACTAAAAATTTATTAATTAGATGACAAATGCATACCAAATTAAATTCTTTTATTTAAGATAAAATAAAACTTAATTAAATGCAAACAAATTTATGTGAATTTCATATATAAATTAATAAAACAATATTTGAAGTCTGAATATCAGAGTTAGCCAAAGAAATAGTTAAATTTTATTACTCAGGATATTATATTAACATATAAATTTTATATCAATAAATTATAATAATCCTTGTTAATTTGTCAATCACAAAGCGCTTTTGTTTTCGTCAAGCACCCCCACACGATCAGCATCTAGCTCCTGTCTGAAATGGACGGATGTTAATTAATGGACAAGTTTCAGTTACTTCATAGAATCCTCCCAACGCACAATTTATTGTCTTCTGATTCCGATTTGTATTAGATAGTTGGTAGGGGTGACAAAAAAAATTTAATATGAATCGTATTTAAAAAAAATCATATAATTTAAATCCAAAAATATTCATATTATATTAATTAAAATATAAATGTGATAAGATTTAAAAAAATTTGAACGACATCCATATTATTAAAATATTTGTATTTAAGATATAAATTAGGAAAATCATTTGTAATTTTTAGTATTACTTGTAAATAATTAAGCTAATACTATCTAATATTGTAAATTTAAAAAAAATAATAATAAAAAGTATTAAAGTATAATGCTAAATATCAAAAATAATTTTTTTGTTATGATACTTAATAATTTATAATATACTTACAATTGTATAAATTTATTATAAATATTTTTATTATTTTATTATTATTTTGATTTATTTTTCTATAATTATGTTTTTATTTATAAAAAAAAACTTTTATTTATGTTTAAATAAAATTTGGCGACTATGTTATATGAAAACTTACACGTTTTATGGTGATCTCTTAATGTGCAGTGTTTAGTTTTATGAATTTTCTAATTTTTAATGTATTACTTAAAATATTTAATTATAATTATTTTACATTTATTTTTGTTGTTCTATATTAAAATAGTATATTTGCATGTTTATTGTTGTTATTTTATTTTCAATTAATAAATTTCTTTAAAATTTTAAAATATTTTGTAAATTCGAATTTTTTATGGATATTTAAAATTTTAATTATTTAAATTTAAAATATTTATATCACATTACATCGCACGAAATTCGGATATTTATTCCAATATGATAATAGTTTTCTTGATTCGGATATAAATACAGATTAGACGATATTTAGTCCATGTATGAATTTTTGTCACCCCCAATCCTTGTCCATTGGAATCCGAATTGTATGCTTTATAAATTATGCAATCATTTATTTACTCTAAGAAAATACTATGTAATTTTATTCATTTAAAAGAGAAATATATGAAATTTTTTAAAATTTAACTAAAAATTAATTAATTTTAATATTTTTAAAATACTTATTGAAGATTTAATTTATTAATACAATAATTTTTATAATCCTATAATAATAGTTAAAGTAATTCAATATTGTTTTATTAATAAATTAAAATTTTAAAATCAGTTCAATACAATAGACTGATTAATTTAATTCAGTTAAGATGTTCTTATCCCTTCATTTAATTCAATTCACTCTTAATAATAAATTGATTTTGATTAATCTCCCATTCATAAATTCATAATCAACTTTATTACCTTTTTTTAGCAAAAGCCTCAACAAATAAGAAAATTAGTTAAATAAAAAGAAAGAAAGGGACATAGATATTAGATACCCCCAAACCCCCAAATAAATAACAAAGGCTAATGAAGTCTATAATTCAAAAAATCAAATTATGATGACGAAGAAAACACTCAAATTCATGTTAATTAATATGTCAACATATAATCAAATTCATTAAATTTACCTAATGAAAAATAAAAATCAATTGATTGATAAAATAAATATAACTTAATTAAATTTAATTGTTTATCTTTTAAATATATTTTCTTTATTTATTATTTGGATATTGCCATATTAGTTTGTAAAATAATTTAAGCAGAACAGGTGATAATAATACAATTATACTAATATTAATTCATATACAATTTTGTAAAAAATATATTTTTATACAATAATATTATTATTTATTTTTATAAAATTAACTATATTTCTCTAAATAAATAAAAGTAAATTTTACTATGATTTATTAAATATAGGATATTTCTTTCTTAATTGTAAGAGTATAATTTATTAAAATTTATATTATAAGTGATATGCCTGTTGAATTAATAGTATTTTTAAATAATATAAATTTTTTTACAATTAATAAATTTTTAATAGATAGAGTAACAATTGACAGTAACACTTAAAAAACAAAATTTATAATTTAATTTAAAATTTCTAGTATTACTTTTTATTCAATTATGACCAAATTTTTTAGATAATTACTGTATTAATGTTTGGATAAAAAATTGTTTAGAAAAGTTAACTGGTCAACTCTTATCTACGTTAGGGACTGTCTTGACCTTCTATTATAAGATTTGGGTCATGAGATGCTCTTGACCCCTATAACAAATAAATCTTGCCCGATATCTTAATAAATTCATATCTCAAGAAAATTCATTTGTATAATTTAATTCGCATCAAAAATTTCAGAACCCCTGTGTAAGATAGGAAGAGCCACATCACCACGTAGTTCCTGATCTGATCTTCGGGACAAACTAACACGTCAGACTCTTAGGATTTATCACTAAATTACTCATTGTATTAGGAGTTGGCGAGTTATCGACCCTGACTGCACACAGCCTATAACATGAACTTATCTTGCGGACTAATTAAAAGTAAAAATGATTTGAAAAGAGATATATAATAATAATAATAATAAGACAATTTTCTAATCCTTAAAATTCATCAGTCTTATTATCTGTCAGCACCTAATTGACTGATAAAAGATGGTGTTTATAATTCTATAACGATATGATATCTATATTAATTAAAATATGACTTGCATGACCCTATAATAAGTTATTATATTATATCACATCATTTCTATATTCTTATTTCAATCAATTTAAAAAAAGAAGCGAAGACAGGAGAAATATAAAAAAGAATATTTCAGACACTTTATCTTGTAAGGAAAAGGAGTAGAAATGATCGAAAATTATATTTTTACAGTTAGGCACATAGAATCGGAGAAGGCGTGCATAGGCAAAACTATCCCAGTTATTTTGTACACTAGTAATTAATATTATTGTGCATGTAAATTTTTAATAGACCCTTAACTAGTAGTAACTTCTAAAAATTTTCATCTTTATTCATCTAATGCTTAATGCTTTAAGAGTTCTGCTGATGAAATGGAGAATTTGAGTTTTGAATGAATACAATATTATAATGAAATATAATTACTTATATTTTATTATTTTTTTAATTTACATTTGTGATAGTAATATTTTTTTTTAAAAATTCTGTATTACACAAAACCCATGACATTTGGTGGCTGATCACTAGTTTCACATAACAAACAAATGAATATGAGTCATCAATTTCTTTTTTCAAAAAAGAAAAGGTCACCGCCAAAAGGAATAATCCATTTTTCTTTCAAATAAACTTTTGGCTTTGCTTCGTCCCTGTATTTTTTCACAGTTTCGGTACTCATCTCGTCACCACCCCAATCAAACGGCCAGAGTTTATTCTTCACAATTGTCTTATCTTGAAACACGTTTTATGCTGATTATTCATTGATTGACGCATCATAATTTCTAGCACCAACTTTTGGCACCACGCAATAGATATAAAATACAATGTGCGGGACCCACATCCCTTACCCTCCTTCGTCGGGCCATGGTATTAGTATTTAGTAGGACCGACGTTGTTGACGTAAGCAAGTAGCTCAAATTCAGGACAAGGTTACACTCGCTAATTTTTTGTCGTCCATCTACTCAGCTGCTTCTGTGAAAATTTTTGGCTTTTATGCTAGTGGGTCAGTCACCGTCCGATTAGTTTTAAGTACGCAATCGGACAGTGATAAGATCCCGCACAACCACTATTGCGTTGCGATAATAATGTATCTCATCTGCGGTTATGATGAATTTGACGGTTGTGATTGAGATGAATGGTGCACCAAAACGCAAAAGATGGAAGATTTTGTTCACACGAATGAGAGGAGGTCAAGTATTCGAAGTGACCAAATAGCCCTTTGCAGCAAGGGCGAATAAATCAAATTTGAGTGTCTAATATAGTCAAAGTGCTTGGCTGTCCACTGGTATTTGTACCTGAAGTCCTGGCGGTCTCTTTCAGACATTGTTGAATATTTTTAAAACGTTTGCTTCACTCGCTTTTAAGGAGCGTGAGATACATTCACATTCTCTGTTACTGCTCCACACCTTTTCAGTTTTCAGCTTTCCACTGCTTGATTGCAGTTAATTCTTGATAATTATTATCATTGAAATTTCACTTTTGTCCAAAATTTAACGATTCAATTTCTAATTAATGATCAGTTTGCATGAATAATGCTCATTCATTATTTATTCAGTGGAGATTCTAATTCTGAGAAATTGGTTATTGGGTGGTTAATAAATAATGAATGTAACTTATTTTCGAAATGAATGAATTAATGAATACATATTTTGCAAATACTTTAAAAAAAGTTGGAAAATGCTTATTACCTTGTTCATTGCATGTGAATGAATATTTTTGTTAATACAAATTAATTCATTGTTGGATATGCTAATTATAAGTTTATTTTTATTTAAGCATGTGACAAATAAGTAATTATTAAAATGAGACAAAAAATTACCCAATTTTTTTAATGACAAATTGTTAATATTTTGCACAGTAAATTAATGATTAGAACAATTTAATTGAAAAAAATTGATAATATATATTAAAAAAAAAAACCCACAAGAATCAGTGGGGTGATTGTGATACAAAATCAATGAGGCTATAAAAATAGGTCTGCGAATTCTATTGTCAATACGGGCAAATAGCTTGAAATTAATAGATAATTACTACCTATATGTAATACCAACTATAATTGTGATCATTAACTATCAAATTACAATTAATTAACTTTGATTAATTATTTAATATTTTTCCTAATCAATAATGTTAATTGATCGTTTGCTCTCAGTTCACCAGAGTCGTGCTTGAGATATGAACAAAGCGTGGATTACACGCGGTAAAGCAGACTTCAGAAACATCTGCCTTTCCAAAGGAAAAGAAAATTGGAAAAAGATGACGTGACCGAACGGGCAGCTAGAAAAGTGACACGCAAACCCTACGAGGGCAGCAACAAACGCCGTCTTTCTCAGCCACTAACGCCGTTTTTATCAGACAGATACAGCAGTACATATTCCCCTTACAATTTTTTTAAATAACAATTTTCTTTATTTTATATTTTATAATAAAAATTTATTTAAATTGAAGTATTATAATAAATATCCTTTATAAAATTATTTTTATTTTTATATAATAATTATATATATATTAATACAGAATTTTATATGCATACCCGGATGGTCTCTTTCATGTGTCCGTGCTTCAATATTTGGATTTATTAATTTTTAAAAAATTTATTATATCATATAATTTTTTTTTTAAGTTATCATAAATCTGTTTCTTTTATATGAAATTTACGACGGTTGATGTGACGACCTAAATCATGTACTTGTATACGATAAAATAACTAAAATATTAAAAAAATTAATTTAATAAAAATATTTGTTACAGCTTTGAAATGAGATGGAAATTTTATGACGAAACACGAAGAGTGAGACTCCGAGACATCAGAGTGGGTATTTTATTTATTATTCTTCCAAATAAATATCAATCATTTTTATTACGCCGAACCTGAGCTATTTCTCGCCAATTCAGGCACGGACTGAGGCTCGGATCTCTCAAAGCCCCCAACTCGAAAAAGCTAAGCCACTACACAAGCAGGGGAGAGAGTGAAAGAGAGAGTGAGCGTCTTTGAGAGAGAGAAATAGTTATTGAAAGAGAAAATGGGCCAGATCGTGAAGAGGAAGAAGAAAGGGAGGCCATCGAAGGCGGATCTAGCACGGCGTCCTATTTCCCCAACACCGGTGACGGAATCGGAGATCCGGCGGAGCCGTCGGCGACGAAATGTACGATATGACATCGACTACTACGAGGATTACTTCGACGACGAGGACGATGACGAGGAAGAGGAGAGGAGGAGAGAGAAGAAGCTCAAGCTTGTAGTAAAGCTGAATCAGGGAAGCGACTCGGCGGAGCCAGCTGGGAGTCGGTCTCGTTCGTCGGCGCGTGGGGAGCAGGTTTCGGATGAAGACGAGGAAGAAGATAAGCCGCTGAAGAAGAGAAAAATTGACGGTGTTGATGTTAGTGAGAGCGAAGAAGAAGATAATTATGACGATGAGGAGGTATGTATTTGATTGAAATCCGGTTCAGCCAAAATCTTGAAGACTATTTTGCGACGTTTCGGTCTTGTATATTACCTTGACTGGAGTCTTGAGTGCTTTATTTTTTGGTTGTGTCGGGTATGTAGAGGGAGATAATAACGGTCGGGTCAACTGTCAAAAACTAACAGAATCTGATAACACGCTCCTACTTTCTCTTACTCTGTCATTCTCTCTCTATCCGACACTCTTTGTTTATCTATATCTAAATTTCTTTTGAGCCCTGTCTCTCTCTATCTATGTTTGAGGGTACTTACGTTTTGTCTGCTTTAACTGTCACTGTCACTGTCACTGTATCTTTGTCTGTCTCTTGCACACGCCGCCACAGTTTTGCTTCACAGATTTATTTATTATTTGCGTTCCTCGGTTTTCACAGGAGAGGGGAAGAAAAGTGCAGGCTAGAAGAGGGCAGGACTCGATTCCAGGTTTGTTTTCGTTTTCCGGAATTGGGCAGTGCTTAGTTGTTACTTCTTGTTTTTTTTCCAAAAAAATGTGCGTGTTTTATAGGTGGGTTTTGATTAATTTTGTTGTGTTACTTTGATGTGGGTTTGAGTAATTTATTTTCTTTTTTTTAATCAGGGACGCCAACTAATCGTGCATCTGGGATTGCATTGCCTGATAAGAAGACTTTGGAGTTGATTCTGGACAAACTGCAAAAGTGGGTGACTAAGTTTTTGCCTATCTCTGTCTGTGGTAATAATGTGTTGCGATGCTTATTGTCTCCGGGTCTCATTATGACAGGAAGGACACGTATGGTGTGTATGCAGAACCGGTTGATCCCGAGGAGGTGTGTAGAGTTTATTTTTATAGCTACAGTTCGCTTTCGAAGACATTCCTTTTATCACAGATTGAAGTAATGATTTTTTTTTTTTATAGCTTCCGGATTATCATTATGTGATAGAGAATCCAATGGATTTTGCCACGGTGAGAAAGAAGCTTGGAAATGGATCATATTCTACCTTGGAGGAATTTGAGGTTGGTACCTATCTTCACGAAATTTTGGTTCCTAGCGCTGCAACTGTCCTTGGGATATGGGCTTTTCTGTGTTCTGGGTCGCGTTTCGTTGCTGGGGATATCCCGGTTGGACATTGTTCTCCTATTAGTGTCGCTGCTTATGCAAGCTATGAAATAGCTCACCTGCTATATTACTGGCTCAGTGGTTCCTAACGTTGGAGACATGGTTATTCTTTTGATGATGGAGACATTGTTACCATTGTATTCCACTTTTTTCTGTCTAGCAATTATATTTTGGAAGAGAAAAGAAATAGCAATCACACAAGGCTGCCAAAATTTCCTGATTAAATTGAAGTTGTTTTTATTGGTTTACTTGCTCTTACGCAAGTGAGAAACAGTTGTCTGTACTGCAACTTGATGTTTTATTTGGTCTTTTTTCTGTTCAGTTGATATTGAGGAATCTTATAAAGTAGATTAGCAGCTCTGTACAAGAGCTTAATGAGTGCAAATGATCAATTTACACTGGTTTTGAAGTGGAAAGTGGGACTTTACTAGCATGTGCATTGATTATTTGGGGACTTCAGGTCCTTTGTGGTCCCATGTAATTGCAGTGGGATACTTGCTCTTTTCATTGATGACTTGCTTCTCAACTGAAATGAAGATACCCTAGAAACTTTTTAGTAGTTCCTTGAGGAAGCCATGCTGCTTAGCATTTGGGTTCATTTTTTTTTGGCCCTGTCAGTCAATGTTATTATCTTCACTGCTACATTTTTTTTTCTTTTGTCATTTTAGTAAGATTTGAAAATTTAGTAGTATTTGAAAACTGTTACAGCAGTATAGATGGTCATGGATGTTGCTGTTGTTAATGAGAACTTTCTGTGGTGGAGTTTGGGTATGTGTTTATGTGATAGAGGTAAAATATTAGTGTTTAAAAGTTGGGCCAAAGAGACTTGCTGATTGCATGTGGATATCTACAACATGGGCAATTCAAATTCCAAGCTGCTTCAGCCCTTTGATTTGTATTTGGATAAT
>JAVXUL010000008.1:6517392-6527815 GCA_035590515.1 Trichilia minutiflora | reverse complement strand
GGAAGGTCTATCACCAAACTCAAGTTGAAATTTAGTGGTGGTCTTGGGTGTGTATGAGATAACTTGGAGATATCCGAATACACCTTGACGTGGGCTTGGTTTTAGCTATGATTTTGGGATCGTTGGGTGAAGGAAGGATAATTTTGATCTTGAATCGAGCTTCTTGTTTCTGCCCTATTTTCCTAACAAGAACTACTTGGAAAATGGAATGTCTCTTTACCATATAAGATACCCAGGGAGCTAAATTCTTGGAAGCGTTAAACTGGTGAATTTTTCATTATTGTTGTCTATTGTTCAGAAGAGTGGGATGGATGAATGAATTAGATTTTACATGTAAAACTTAGTTGATGCCTTGTACATATATTACAGATGTACTAGAATCATTGTCCTAGATTGTAGCTGTATTGGATTTCTTCTATTTCATTCCACTTCTGCCCTTGCTCAGCTGATATTGTTTGGTAATAGGAAGTTTACTGTTGCAAAACTTGCTTCTACTCTAAATAGAAAGGATAATAGTTGAAGTGTCATGGGAAATATTCATTTTATCTGGTTGGTAAAATTTATCTCTGACATTACAGATGACCTTTAGGAATTTTGTTCTAGAATATGATTATAAAGAAAAAAAATTTATAGTACCTCAATACATTGTTTTATAAGATGAGTGATTTCCCAAAATTTATGTTAATTCTTAATTTAGGTTCCTTATGGTATTTTGGTATTGTTGTTAGATGATTTTTGTCGTTTCACTAAAAGTCGATATTATCTAGTTTTATTTTTGAATCATAATATATTTACACCAATTTTAAACTAATTCTTAAGCAAATAATAATTATTGCTTCTAGTATGGTGAAGGCGCTTGGTGTCTTGTATGATCATTCTCCAACTCTCGAGAGATGGAACGTTGATGGAATGATTGCCTACTATTGTCATGGTAAGGCTAAATTGCATACTGGATTATGATGATGGCCTTTCAACCTCATCGAAAAATGATCATTGTTCAAGGATCAAAGTAAAATTATAAAACAATAATATCACATTACAATTCATCTCCAATTTGTAGTCGCTGCCTACCTGGGTTCAACTCTTCAAATCTATTACAGTGGTATAAAGAAATCTCCACCACACATAAAGATTCAAGATCAGAAAACGGTTTGGTTTACAATTAAGTGTGTTTTATAAAGAAAAATTACATTATACATTATTAGTGTATTAATAGAGCAAAAATGCAACTCCTGGAGTTTGGATCCTTCACTATCCTAACCCATTAAAATTTCCATGAAAATATTCTTTTATCTTATGCAATATAATCTTTTCATAAATGAAACTATGCAACAGCTTAGTAGTCGTAGCCACTGTTACTTGAAATAGTTTTGTATTATGATATATAATAAATTACGCGCAAATAACGTATTGAAACCCTTTATCAACCTAATAAAATTAATTGTTTTACTCTTATACAAAAATTAGAATAGCTTAATAAAATAATAATATTTATCTTTTTATGATAATATATGTTTTAATTTCTCAGGTAAATGAATGCAAAAATAATTAACCATATATTATGAAACATTTAACCAAACTAAAATACGCTTAAAACATTAATTTTGTCCTATGTGACAATAAAATACTTTTTATTATCCTATCCTATAATCAATATGATAGTGTAATATATATTCTATTTCTACGGTAATTCTTTCAAGTTTTTAATTGGACATTTAAGTTTTACGAGAAAAATACAAAACAAAACAAATTAGTGATGGATAGTTAATAAAAGAAAATATAATAAAAATAATTATTAATTAATATAAACAAAAATTAAAAGCTGAAGTATATTTGTTGAAATCAACACATAATTATAATTAAAAAACAATATAAATGTTTGTATAAAATAAAAGTTGTTTAAGAGAAAAGAAGTTGATTTTTTTTAGACGAAGAAACTTATGCGCTCAGTTATTATTGTGTCGTCCAATCGGATACAGGGTGAGATCACATCCTTTTAAAATATATGCAATGCAAGCGTAGATTACGAGACATTTGACCTTAGTCATGAGATGCGTCTGCAAAGACCATCTGCAATAGTATCAAACACGCGATTGAAAATCCCGATTATTTAAACTCTTACAAAAAATGATAATATGGGGAATCAAACACGGACCACAGCATCAATACAGATCAATCTCTCCTACCCAACATTACCATGCTACAGCCCTTGGGGTTGAAAATAAGTTGATGAGCAAATGAAATCCATTTCTAATTAACATGATTATGAGTCTATAATCCTTTTGGATTAAGGCAAAATTAAAGTATTCCATTTTATTATTCTTGAAAACAAACAGTTGAAAAGAAAAGAAAAAGTAAAAAATATCTGGCAATGCTTTTAGAAACTACTTTAACAAATTTTCTGTCTTGAAAATGTTTTCAACTGTTATTTCATTTCCTACATCACCATGTCATTTGTTTTGTCAATATAACACTTGGGGATCAATATAACACTTGGGGATTTGTTGTCACAAATCAACAACAAATCAACAACAGCTCATTGGACATGCAATTAATTAAGTAATCTAATTGATTAACACTAATATGGTATTTTCGATTAAGATGATCTTATTCATTTTTTAAAAATGTTTTTGATATTCAAAATTTATTTTTGTAATACAGAATGTAAAATTTACAAGCTTATATCCCGTACCTCTAATCTTATATATATATATATATATGACACCCGATTGAGTGATTGGAGTAGTAAAAACATAGACTTGAGATAAGATAAGTTTAGGGTTTGAATCACGTCAATTGCGTTAAGATGGAGGCACTGAGTTTTATATAATCGTTTGGTATCTGTCGGTCTTTGAGTGAGCTATTGGCGCTTTCGAACTAAAGGTTTGGACCTCGTTCCAGTAATACTGTTCAAGGACAATAAAAGATCCGGGTTCCTGACTGTGAAATCCTGCGATGGTTGACTAGCGGTTGGAGTTTTTCGGTATATATATATATATATATATATATATATATATGACATAAATTTTATTTGTTATTTTTAAAAAAATTTTAAGCATAAAATTAAATTAAATTTTCAGTGATGATTTTTTTTATAAAAATATATTAAATACGTTCTATCATGAACTTACTATGTAAAGAAGGTAATCCAAAACCAAAAGACCAGGTAATGTGGGCATATTTGGGAATATGTTGACTTTAGCATATGGCACCGATGCACTATGATCCAACACTACAAGTTTTGCCAATTTTTTACCTCTGCTTTTTATTTTTAACCCGATAGTCAAAAGGTTTTAAAATAACCCTATATTTTAAGAAATGGTATTTTTGTTGTACATAGGCAAATATGAATAATGTGGTATGACCAATATACCAAGATCTCTTTCTTTCCAAATCTATATATTTTTTTTAATTTTACCTTTTTTTACCATAAAGTCAAATTGTTTAAAAAAATATTTTTTTGAAAAATAGTAAATTATTACAAATGATGTTGTTTTAGCTAATTTTATTCTCTAGAATATTAATATCTTCCTAATTTACCATACCCAACAGTCAAACTTAAAAAATAACCAAAAACTTTGCATTGAAAATACAAATCAGCATGGGGGACAGAACATATTTACTTTCCAGTCAAGTCAAAAAAAAAGGGGTAGCAAAGGAGAGCAAAGCAAACAGCCAAACAATTTGCTGTCAATAAAATAAGGCCGCCTTCTCAGCTCCACCATTAAAATTCTTTCTTTCGGAACTCCTTTTAATTACCATCATTTCTATCTTCTCCAATCCGTGGGTTCAATCACAAACCCTCCAGGACAAACAAAACCCATCCCATCTTCCAAAAACTGTTTTTCCCAAAAGAAAAAAGGAAAAAAAATTAATATCAATAATTTTCCCCAGCAATTTTCCCAGAAAATGAAAGGTTTTCTTTGAGTTTGGGTTCTATGGTTGCAAGAATTCTCCTTTTCAGGACAAGAAAACTTGAGTTTTGATCTCTTTCTCTGTCCTTTTTGTACCAAATATAACAAAGAGCATGGTAACAATTTGTGAGTAGTTTAGATCTCGTCTTTGGATATACAAAGGAGAGAGTTCAAAAAACAAATTAAAAAAAAAAAGCCGACATTTTATGTTTTTGTAACCCTCAAGAACATAAATTTTAGGCTAAAGAGGAAGTGTCCAAATCTTTCTTGGACCCTTTGCTGCTGAATCAAATATATATATATTTTAAATTTTCTTGACTTGAATGTAAAGAAAATATAAAACACAGCAACATTTGCTTCCTATTTTATTATTGTTTTTGTACATTTTTATATATATTTACGAAAGAAACAGAAGGAAGATGCTGTTAGGGAACAACAGTAGCGAGCACCTTGAAAGTGGGTCCAACGGACTCCACGGTGATGGTGGTGATGGGATTCAGTTAAAGAAAGGGCCGTGGACAGCGTCTGAGGATGCTATTTTGACCGAGTATGTTAGGAAACATGGAGAAGGTAACTGGAACGCTGTGCAGAGGAACACTGGACTGGCTCGTTGTGGTAAGAGCTGTAGGCTTCGTTGGGCTAATCATTTGAGGCCTAACTTGAAGAAAGGTGCGTTCTCGCCAGATGAAGAGAGGCTTATCGTGGAACTTCATGCACAGCTGGGAAATAAATGGGCGCGCATGGCTTCTCAGGTAAACACACCTATGGATTTTATATTATATTATCATCATGTTTTTGCCATGAATTGTCAATGGCGTCAAGTGAGTTCTTGTTTATTTTTTTTTATATTTTTACAGGACAAAATGTTTTGAATACTGTCTCATGTTTCATGTTTCCAAAATCACTCTTCTGCTTTTTGTTTTTTCTAAATCTGTCTCTGTCCCTTTCTTTTGATTTGATTCTGCCCAGGTTTCTTTTACTTTTCTGGGTCGTCTCCACCTCTTTTCCGATTTTCGAGGTTTTGATTGATTGAATTCTTCTTCTTTTTCTTTCTTTAGCAGCGTTTCCAATGCTTTCAAAGCACATATAATATTTAGGTGTTTTCTCTACTTTCAGAACCTATTTTTAGTTTATTTATTTTTGCTCTTTTGTTTCTTTTGAGCGGCAATATAAAACCCAGATTCAATTCTTCCATATATCATTTTCTGTTTGTTAGTATTGTATGAAAATAACTCGTGTTGTCATTTTGCTTATAAATTAACTATAAGAAAATGACTAATTTCTCCGTTTGTACTTTCTCTTTCTGATAGTTACCTGGTAGAACAGACAACGAAATCAAAAACTACTGGAATACAAGAGTCAAGAGATGCCATCGTCAAGGCCTCCCGCTCTATCCGCCGGAAATTCAGCCTCAACATAAGCAGCCGGCGCATTCTCAACATTCTTATCGCTCTCAACCTACAACTCCGACCACCCCAACTTCTTCCTTCTCTTTTCAAACTGCCACCAACAGCACCCACAACACCCCCACCGCCCATCACCATCACCCCCCGTACCCTCCACCGTGCTACTCCCGCAGTCCCTCCGCTCCTCTCTCTCCCAACCTGCAATCTCCTCACCATCCAGGTTTTCCTACTCTTGCTCTCTTTGACGCAGACAACGATAACAACTCAAATGTAAACAACGTTTTCAATATCCCAAGAAATCCGCCTACGCTTCAAAACCCGCCGCTCTTCAAACGTTTCCAGTCTGATACTAATATTTCTAATATTGGTACTGCTACTACAAATAATAATAGTAATAACACTAATAATGGCATCGGCTCCAGCAACTGTCAAGGAAGCGGCAACTTTTCTCTTCCATTTTCGCCGTTCTTAAGAAGTCCGTTGTCCTCGTCTCATTTGAACGGTTCTCAGAGTCATTGTAATACAAGTACTTTCTCGAATACAGCTTCTAAGTTTTTGTCACTTCCTTCTTTTTCATCACTTCCGGTTTCTTTCAATACACCAAATTCCTCATCTACTTTTCGAACGCCGGATGAGAAAGACTGTATTTTGTCAAATAGTTCGGTTTTTGCATTGAAACCGGAGCTCCCTTCAAGCCAATTATCGTCCCACAATGGAAACGCAGAATTAAATTTCGATAACGAAAAGTTGAGTGTGTCTTGCAGTGGCAGTGGTTTGTTGGAGGATCTTTTAGAGGAGGCTCAGGCATTAGCCTATAACTTTGGTGAGAGTTCCGGCAGGATTAGTGAAGAAAAGCGTGAATTTTCTGGGTTTAATCAATGGAATGTTTCAAGTTCTCTGAATTTATCTTCTGGTTAGTTCACACGTTTGCTTGATTCCACTCTGTTTCAGTGTATATATGACAATCATGGTATTTTTTACACGTGTATTAGGGAATCAGATGCATTGATTCTGACATTCTCTTTGGAGTTTTGGTTATTTTATTGCTTTCAGACCCATCAATTCTCATCGTTTTGCTTTAAATGCGATATTAATGCTCAGAAAGGAGAAGAATCAAGAATGCATCAATTTACTAGGATGTTGTGTCTCTCTGTCTTTGTGCATGCTTGAAATTATAGGATGGTCGAGCATCAATTTTCACTGAATCATACTAACACATTCAATGGTGCCTAAAATCTATGGTCTGAGACTTTAATGCTCTATTTGAGTTGCGTCAAGTCTCTTAATTATGATAAAAATGTGGTTTTCATTACAGTTCCAAAGCATTAATTCTCTCTCATATTTTTTACAAGTGCCCGCAGATTCCTCAAAATGATTACTTGTTTGCTTTTCTAAATGTATCTGAGAAGACAAAATGCTATCCTGAAACAGAATAAATTTGCATGTTAACACTAATATGCTTTCTGATTCAATTACTTGTCACACCAAAATATTCCATCATCACCATCATTAATAGGCCAATCTTAAAGGCACTTCACCATTTCCTTTCTACTCCATTTTCGCATATACCACAAACAGAATTCACAGAAAATTACAGGTTGATATTTGATGAGCATATGTTGCAGTAGAGCTAGAACTAATGCAACAATGCTTGATTTCTGTTTGGTATTTATAGGAATGAAGCCCAAGGAAGAAGCGGGAGGCCAAACGAACGATATGCATGAAGACTTACCAAAGCTACAAAATGTTATTCCTTCCATGCAAGTACCAGAATGGTATGCTGATAGTGGGGAAGCCTCCAATTGTCAGTCTTCAGTTGTTACAGATGAGAACATCGGGCTGGAAATGCAGCAGATAGCTAAATTGTTTCGGGTTGATTCTAATACTGACCAAGCCAGGCCTCCTGGTTATAGTTCTTTTGATAACTTGCCTGGAATTTGCTGAGTATGGTTTACACTGGAATGCCTTTTATCGAAAATTAACAGCGTTTTCTTGTTTGGAATATCTATGTATTATAGGAATGATGCGGCTTGTCCTACCTACCATTACTTGGTAAGCAAATAAATGATGCTACTGTGAGACCTGCATCTGTATGGCATTATTTTTCTCACTTTGAGAAGACTTGAGAATGAAAGATATTATGACTGATTGAGTTGTCTGTCTTTGAATTATAATTGTTTACCAAGTCTTCGAGCTTAATTGTTTTCGTCAATCAACTTTATCTAATCCATAATTAGTATAAGAACCGTAGCAATAAACATTATCAACATGGCTTGATAAATTTTTTATTACTCAAGGTTAGCTGTGGGGATCCTTGCTAATTTTAGAGGCAGAATGGGTCATTCCATAGGGAAGAAAAACTGCAATTTGCTATTAAATCTGAATGTGCTCTTTCAGGTGAGACTGGAATTAATGAAAATTCCAAATAAAGCCAGATATTTCTTTCTATATCCATGTAAGATACTACTATTTGGCACATTTTCAAGTATAATTTTTAGGACTTCTCATGTTTCTAAATTTCTCTCTTTTGGAGTATCAAGTTATCAATTGAAATGAATTACATGATATGGACCAATAATTGCTAGTAGCTCATCTGTCATTTCATATACTACAACACCCTGTTAATTTACAGTCACCTCTCAAACACAAACAGTATATTCCTCTTGAAATCTTTTTAACCTTAATTTCGCATGCAAAGGCATTTAGGCTTCATTTAATATTATAATCTCAGGATTTTTAAACTATAATTGTTTTAAGATAAAAATTTTAAATATTAACTATTAATATAAAATAGACTTATTAAAAATTAATAATATTAAATACTATTTTTAACTTTATTATCAAAGCATAATATAAACACCACAATTTTAAAGGAATGTTTTGGCTACCAATAAAAGCAGAGATGAGAATAATTTATTGTTAACAAAAACAAGCTTGAGAAATAATGTTTTCTATCCTAGTGTAGTACTAGGCCAAGACGCCAAGAAATAAAATATGGTATGATAAATTGTAATACATAAAGCTTAAAAGACGTGCTCTGCTAGGACAGAGCAGCAGAACTGCAGCTCATGTGAATTCAAGGACATGTTAGGACCACATTGAGAGGTAAAATGATCACGTCTAAAGCTAGAGTAGTACTATTCTAAGTATGCCTACTTCAGACACGTTACCAAGGTAGCAAGGTGTGAACCATCAGTCTCAGAATTATGAGTCCACTGATTCCTTTTCATTATCACTTTGCAAGCCTTGTTTTGCAGAACACGTCTCCATGGAATGATGGAAAAGTTTCGTTTTGAAACTCATGTACTACATCTATATCCAGAAGAAAAAAGGAAGCTTTTGGCAAAAGGAAATTGTAACCTCACGATTATTCCACTGAGATTCAATGGACATTGAATTTAGTAATGATAAATGCTATCGATTTCCACACAAAGTGGCAGAAGCTCTGTGCTCCTTTCTGTAAAATTCTGGCTCTACGAGTAAAAACCATATGCAGTTTCTGTCTTTTTTCCTTTGGAAATTTCAGGAATGATTAGATTCCATGTCGACTGGGCTTTCTCACAGAAATTGGATAAGCATCCTGGTGCTCTCTGTGTCCACATAGAACTTGAGTCGTGCAAAAAGTGCATGACCAGAGGCAACGAAGGTGTAGTCACATTATTGGTCCATACATAACGAATGGACTAGTTTCATGACCCTGGAAAAGTCCCATTCACGTGGATTTTGAAGTTCCTTCTTCGTTGTTCTATTTATGTCGAGTTTCTCTTTCCTCTTTTTCTTGGTCGGTTAAAATGAAAGTGACTGCAACATATGCTCTTTCTGCCTCTCAAGTCTCAATGTCTAATATGTTACCATATCTTCTTTCTTTCAGCTGATATTCCGGAAATGATCAAATTCTTCGCCCGCCCTCTGTATTCTCGTCCATGTCATCAAAGTAAGATAATAATGGGCAAAAGCAAAGGGTGTAAGGGAATCACCATTGCCATAGATCATTTCAATTAACTCGTTGCACGATTAGAATTATCTTTGCTTACGGGGAAAACAGAAAAGACCACATTCAGTTTTCGGTGACAGACACAGACTTTGCTTTAGGTCTATGAAGCAAATCTGTTTAAACATTATATTATAAATGGGTTTATAATATAGATTCTTGTAACCGGAGAATAAGAGAATTTTGGATTGCGATGGCTCTTGGTAAAGGGATTTATTACCTATAGAATTAAAAAGAAAAAAATTTAAGAAACGTTAAAAATTGGGCATGCTGGTTAATCATAACACTTTGATTAATCTTCTCACTCAATTTAGAAGAAACAATTACTATTTACTGCATCATATAAGGTAAGATTGGTAGACATAGTTCCAAACTTTAGAGAAGGGGCGGCATCTAGGTAGAACATGCCTCACCAAGAGCTCCATAAGGTTAAAGCAAATACCGCATCTTTCACATATTCCCATCATGTCTTTTCAAGTTCTTATTTACAGAAGTTCAGTTAGATGACCTTAGAACGAAACTCCGAATGTGTTCTCACCGCTGTAAGTCATATAAAGGAAACCATCCTCGTCTTTGTTTTCCTCATAAATTGCAGACATCATTGCAGCTTTAATAACGGGAATAAACAAATTAAAAAGAGAAGTTCACATCATACAGATTGCATAGAAGGGAACATTCTGTATAATTTCTCACCAGTGGGCGGCAAAATGTTCTTGACAAAGATGAATATGGCCTTCTCAGCACTGAGCTCTATCCTCTTGCGGACCACATAAACAAATTGCCCCACAGTCAGATCAGCAGGAACCAAATATCTGCATCCATCAACAGAGACATCAGTTGAATATTATCTTATAGAATTACAAAGAAGGTACAGACATATACGCTTGAAGTGCGCAAATTCAAAATGTGAAAATTACTATTTCAGATCCAACACCGATCGTTCCTTCTGTCTAGTGCCCAAGGACAGATAGACTGGCAACAGCTAAATTACTCTCATAAGTCTTCAATCATAAAACTAATGACTTGTTCAAGGGAAAAAAAATGAAAAGGGACTAACTTTTTCTTGTCAATGTCAGGTATGTCACTTCTTTCAGCCTTCTCCACAATCACCT
>JAVXUL010000008.1:6497920-6517292 GCA_035590515.1 Trichilia minutiflora | reverse complement strand
CTGCAATCTCCTCACCATCCAGCTTTTCGTACTCTTACTCTCTTTGACACAAACAATAATAACAATTCAAATGTCAAAAACGTTTTCAATATCCCAAGAACTCCGCCTACACTTCAAAACCCGCCGCGCTTCAAGCGTTTTCATTCTGATACCAATATTTCTAATGTTGGTACTGCTACTATAAATAATAGTATTAATAATAATTATAATGGTATCGGCTCGAACAACGTTCAAGGTCCATCCAGCAACTTTTCTCTTCCTTTTTCGCCGTTCTTGCGAAGTCCGTCGTCCTTCTCTCTTTTGAGTGGTCCTCAGAATCATTGTAATACAATTACTTTCTCGAATACAGGTTCTAAGTTGTTGTCACTTCCTTCTTTTTCATCACTTCCGGTTTCTTTCAGTGGTCCAAATTCATCATCAATTTTTCGAACCCTGGATGAGAAAGATTGTACTTTGACAAACGGTTCGTTTTTTGCATTGAATCCGGAGCTCCCTTCAAGCCAATTATTGTCCCAGAATGGAAACGCAGAGTTAAATTTCGATAATGAGAAGTTGAGTGTGTCGTGCAGTGGAAGTGGGTTGTTGGAGGATCTTTTAGAGGAGGCTCATGCATTAGCCTGCAACTTTGGTGAGAGTTCAATCAGGTTCAGTGAAGAAAAGCGTGAATTTTCTGGTTTTAATCAATGGAATGATTCAAGTTCTCTGAATTTATCTTCTGGTTAGTTGTTACTTTTGCCTGATTCTGACATGCTGTTTAGAGTTTCGTCATTTTAATGCTTTCAGACCGATAAATTAGCCTCGTTTTACTTTTAGGTGCAATATTAATGTTCAGAAAGGAGAAGAATGCATCATTTTACTAGGATGTTGTGCTTCTGTTTTTGTGCATTCTTGAGATTAAAGGATAATCTAGCATAAATTTTCCTTGAATCATACAAACACATTCAATGGTACCTGAAATTAGGTTCCCAGGCATTAATGCTCTAGTCTCTTAGTTATGATCAAAATGTGGTTTTCTTTACATTTCCAAAGCATTAATTCTCTCTTATATTCCAGTTGTCCTTACAAGTGCCAGCAGATTCCACAAAATGATTACTTGATTGCTTCTCTAAAAGTATGAGACGTGACAAAATGTGATCGTGAAACAGAATGAATTTCTATGTTACCACTAATCAATAATTTGCTTTCTGATGCAATTATTTCACATCAAAATATAACATCATCACCATCATTACTAAATTAATCGTAAATGCACTTCACCATTTCCTTTTCTACTCCATTTTCGCACATACCATAAATTACGTTCACAGAAAATTACAGGTTGATATTTGATGAGCATATGTTGCAGTAGAGCTATAACTAACGGGACAATGCTTGATTTCTGTTTGATATTTATAGCAACGAGGCCCAAGGAAGAAGCAGGAGGCCAAATCAACAATATGCATGAAGGCTTATCAAAGCTGCCGAATGTTATTCCTTCGATGCAAGTTCCAGAATGGTGTGCTGATAGTGGTGAAGCCTCCAATTGTCAGTCTTCAGTTGTTACAGATGAGAACATCGGGCTCGAAATGCAGCAGATAGCTTCATTGTTTCGTGTTGATGCTAATACTGAACAACCTAGGCCTCCTGGTTCCTGCTCTTTTGATAACTTGCCTGGAATTTGCTGAGTATGGTTTATATTAGCATGCCTTTTAGGAAGAAAAAAAAGGCCAAGTACAGAAAACTAACGGGGTTTTCTTATTTGGAGCATTGATGTATTATGGGAATGATAGAGATTGTCCTACCTACCATTGGTCTAATAAGCAAATAAATCATACTACTGTGAGATCTGTATCTTTATGGTATTATCTTTCTCATTCTGTGAAAACTTAAGAATGAAAGATATTACAACTGATTGTGTTGTCAATATATTTGAACGTTAATTGTTTACTAAATCTTCAATCGTAATTGCTTTTGCCAATCGAACTTTATCTAATCCATAATTAGCATCAGAACTGTAATGATAAACATTATCAACATGGCTTAATAAATTTTTTAATTACTCAAGGTTAGCTGTGGGGATCTTTGCTAATTTTGGAGGAAGAATGGGTCATGACTGCGATCTGTTGTTAAATGTGAACGTGCTCTTTCAGATGGGATGGCTGTTGGATTCTGCTAAATTCTATGGCTTTGTTGGGTATGAATGTACAGATTGGAATCAATGAAATTCCAAATAAACTCATATATTGTTTTCCATGTCCATGCAATGAATTAACATGTTCCTAAATTTCTCTCTTTTGGAGTATCAAGTTATCAACTGAAATGAATTAACATGTATGGACCAATAATGGCTTGTAGCTCATCTTTCATTTCATATGCTGCAAAAAATTGCTTGCTTCTAGGACCAAGGGGTGTAGTCGCGATGGTAAAGTAACGAAACCCTTATCCACAGATCTTGGATTCGATTATTGTTATCTCTGCACAAGCTGAGTTAAGCGCGGATCCATACCCAAAAGCAGGGGATGTTAGATCCACCCCGATTTGGTACTGTCTGAAAGACTTGAAGGGTCTGACTGGGCCGAAGTTCCAGTTTACAAAAAAAAAATCCTGTTAATTCACAGTCACCTCTCAACCACAAGCATTATATATCTCTTAAATCTTTGTAGGCTTAGTTTCATATACAAAGACATATAAGCTCCATTTGATAACATAGTGAAGTATTAAGATAAAAACTCCCAATATTAAATATTAATATAAAAATTCTCTCATTAAAAATTAGTGTTATCAAACACTCTTTTAATTTTATTTTTAAAGCACCACAATTTTAAACAAAAGCTTAATACATGTTTTAGCTGCCGATAAAAGCAGAGATGAGATCAGAAAATAATCTATTGCCAAGAAACAAGGTTGAGAAATAATGTTTTCTATCCTAGTGTAGTACTAGGTCAAGAAGCCAAGAAATATGGCATGATAAGTAGTTTTCTTCATAACCTATAAAGATTAAAAGACGTGCTCTGCTAGGACAGAGCATATGCACTGCATCCCATGTGAATTCAAGGACAAGTTAGGACCACACCGAGAGGTGAAATGACCACATCTCAAGCCAGAGTAGTACTGTTCTAATTATGCCTACTTCAGACATGTTACCAAGCTAGCTAGTTAACCATTGGTCTCAGAATTCTGATGCCACTAATTCCTTTACATTATCTCTTTGCAAGCTTGGTTTTTGGACGGTTATATCTCCATGGAAAAGTTTCATTTAGAAGCTGTTGTATTACATTTACACCCAGAAGGAAAAAGAAGTTTTTGGCAAAAAAAAATTGTAGCCAGACGATTAATCCTCTGAGATTCAATCCTACCATATAAATGGTCATTAAATTCTCTCTACAAATTCAGTAGTGGTAAATGCTATTGACTTTCGCACAAAGTGGCATAATCTCTGTGCTCCTTTCTGCAAAATTCTGGCTCTGCAAGTAAAAACAACATGCGGTTTCTGTCTTTTCCTTGGGAATTTCAAAAATGGGTGATTAGGTTCCATGTTGATCGCTTTTCTCGCAGAAATTTGATACGAATCCTGGCTCTCTCTGTGCATACATAAAACTTGAGTTGTGCAAAAAGTGCATGACCGAAGGCAACGCGGGCGTAAGATTATTGGTCCATGCATAATGAACTGACTAGTTTCATGCCCTTGAAAAGTCTCATTGACGTCCATTTTGAAGTTCCTTTCTACACTGTTCAATTTATGTTTGTTGAGTCTCTCTTTCCTATTTCTCTTGCTCGATTTAAATGAAAGCGACTGCAAGAAGATGCGCTTTCTGCCTCTTAGGTCTCAACGTCTAATACGTTTTCGTATCTTCTTTCTTTCAGCTGATATTCTGGAAATTATCAAAATTTTCTTTGGCCCTCCCGTCCATGTTGTTAAGATAATAATGACACAAAGCAAAGGGTTTAACGGGTGTAGGATGGGAATCATCATTGCCATTGATAATTTCAATTAACTCCTTATAAGTTGCATGATTAGATTTATATTTGCCTATAG
This sequence comes from Trichilia minutiflora, assembly GCA_035590515.1. Taxonomy (NCBI): domain Eukaryota; kingdom Viridiplantae; phylum Streptophyta; class Magnoliopsida; order Sapindales; family Meliaceae; genus Trichilia; species Trichilia minutiflora. The sequence continues at coordinate 6,513,277 of JAVXUL010000008.1, read as the reverse complement.
GAAAAACAGATGAGACCCCATTCAAATTTCGGTGACGGACACTGCTTTCTAAACATTATATTATAAATGGGTTTATAATATAGATTATCGTAATTGGAAAAATAAGATTTTGGGATAGTGATGGCTAGTGATAAAGGGAATCATTGCGTACCGAATTAAAAAAAAAAGTACGAAAACGTTAAAAATTGGGCATGCTGGTTAAGCACAACACTTGGATTAACCAACCCATCCAATAAAGAAGAAACCATTACTATTTACTGTATCATACTAATGTAAGATTGGAAGATTGGTAGACAGAGATCTAAACTTCAAGAACGGGCGGCTTCTAGGTAGAGCATGCCTCACCAAGATCTCCCTAAGGTTAAAGCAAATAGCGCACCATTCACATATTTCCATCATGTCTTTTCAAAGTCTTATTTACAGAAGTTCGGGTAGATGACCTTAGAGCGACGCCCCAAATGTGTTCTCACCGCTGTAAGTCATGTAAAGGAAACCATCCTCATCTTTGTTTTCCTCATAAATTGCAGACATCATTGCAGCTGTAATAACAGAATAAACAAATTAAAAAGGGAAGTTAATATTGTGCAGATTGCATAGAAGGGAACATTATGTATAACCATTCACCAGTGGGTGGCAAAATGTTCTTGACAAAGATGAATATGGCCTTCTCAGCACTGAGCTTTATCCTCTTGCGGACCACATAAACAAATTGCCCCACAGTCAGATCAGCCGGAACCAAATATCTGCATCCATCAACAGAGACAGCGGAAGAATATTAACTTAATAGCATCAACAGACATCAGAAAAATATTAAATTAAAGAATCAGCAGACAAGATACAGACATAAACCCTCAGTGTGCATATCATACAAATTCGAAATGTGAAAACTATTATTTCAGATCCAACACTGATCTTTCCTTCTCTCTAGTGCCCAAGCGCAGAAACAATTTCTTTCAAGATAGACCGGCAACAAATAAAACTACTGTCACAAATGTTCAATCATAAAACTAATAACTTCTTCAAGAAAAAAATGAAAAGGGACTAACTTTTTCTTGTCAATGTCAGGTATGTCACTTCTTTCAGCCTTCTCCACAATCACCTATGTAGCACAAGAAAGTGACACAAGATTACATGGAAGCCTACTATCAATAAGACATTAAACGGGCAGATGAATGAGGTGCAAATTCATACGGGTATTCTATCAGGATACTTCTCCCTAATTCGAGTAGCTTCTGCCTGCCTCCTTTCTGGCAACGATAAAGATTAAGACATTCAGAAGAAGTTAAGAAGATCGGTTACACTAGAGAAGAATTTTCTGTATACTGAACAACCATGATGTGCCAATGAAAGGTTAACTCAATGATGCATGCAAGAGCAGGACAAAGAAGCATTCAAGCTTAAGACAACCATCGATTCTCATTTAATGTATTTAAACTACAAGAAAACTGCTAGTGAAAGCTCGAGAAATTCACAGAACTTCTCCAGGTGAATTATCTTTTCCACACACCAGATAGTAATGGTTATCGTGCATAACTCCGTAGCCATCTCATGTTAGCCTATTAGAATATTTGTAGCCAACATCATTTTAAAAGATTACGAAGGGAATGAATCCAGAAAAATCCTCATAGTCGAGCAACTATCCATGGAAGTAAATATCAGTAGACATTCACAACTAAAAAAATTCTCCAATTCAACATCTGAACAAGTCCAAATTGATATCAAGCTTGCTTCAGAAATGCCCGAGTTGATTTGGTTTTCCCATTTCTTAAAATATTTAATTGACAGCAGATAATCGCATATGATCCTTTTCTCATCACAGTGTTTCTAAAATAAAAAATTCATGATAAACTTCTTCCAATGAAACATAAATCTGCAAACAACCATTCTCGAAAAAAAAAAAACTGCATACTCCATCAGTTCCATAAATTATCGCCATTTGCAACTAAAGATAGATGCTTCTCCTCCAACAAAAGCTCAAAAACTACAAGCCCATATCATAAGATCCACAATTGAAATTATAAAAACTAGAAAACAGAATTCTAAGGCAAATATTTTATTATATAGATCACACACCTAGCAAGATATCAACCAGAAAAACATGAACAGATCAATTAAGAATAACATATAAGTGAAGAGAAAATAGAGAAAGGACCGAGGGGTTGTTCCAGCTTGAAGGAGCTGTTAGCCATAGCTTCTGGCAGTTTCTTCTTCTCTACTGTTTCTAATGATCAAGGGAAAAGAAAAGAATGGAAGAAATTAAGGATTATTTTTCAAGAAACTTCCTCTTTTGTCTTTTGCAATCGATAAATGAAAAATTGATTTAAAGAGTGAGATAAAAGAAAAAGATTTTTAACCCCAAAGAGAAAATAAATCGATAGAAAAAAAAATGAAAAATATTTATCGAAGTTCGAAGATCCTGAATTATTGAGGTCAACGGACAGACCGAGAGAAATTAACCAGGACTCTTTCTTAAAGTTGCTATTTTGCTTTCCAACTAGGAAAAGTAAAACGAGTTGTCGTAGACCAATTGGGCCTAGGCCCAAATAACCCTAAAAGCTCCATTGGAGAAGGCGATTTCACTTCATGATTGATTTGTCAACCGGATTGCAAAATTTCTAAATTTTCTGATTTGAATGACTGAATCTGAATTAAATTAATTTTATTTTTCAACAGATAGTTAAAAATATATAGTCCATCCTATACACATCCTTGAGTTAACATAATTATTATTATATTCAGAACTTGTTCTAGAGACTAGATGTAAACTGGTTTTACTTAAATAGTCATCTTCTCTTCTTTATAAGGGCCAGGCTATGACCGAAATCTTTAGTGCTTACAGAACTTAAGAGGAGATTATCAGTATTTGTTGTTTCTTTCTTACTTTTTCTCCTAATTTTATTATTTATGTAATTGTAATCCAAGCAACAATTTTCTGATGACTTGGGGAAAAGTAAAAGGCAAGAGTAGGTAGGTGAGTGAGATGGTCTCATCTCATGGCTTTTCGAAGCAAAGTCCTCCATAACTCTACTTTTTTAACGAAGTGAGTTTTGGTAGGTGAAAAGCAAAGCATCTGCTCCTTAATGATCGATTCTTTATAACTAAGTTTTCCACCAGAACACGCAAATGATTTTGTACAAAGACAAAGCAATTTCTTCAAAAGATGTTGAAAAATGTGAAAGTTATGATGAAGTTGTAATGTAAACTCTGATTAAAGTTTTGAGAAATATGCAAAAATATTCAATTTTTTAAATTAATTTTTTAAAATAATCATATCAAAAAAATATTAATTAAAATGTTTAAAAATGAGTTTTTTAGACGATTTTAAAAATAGGTTTTTTATATTCGAAAGTACACTTTCAAATAAAGTATATTTATGTCCGAAAGTGAGTATTTTTTTGTCATGTTAAAACATGTCGTGTTTGAAAATGTACTTTCGAACACGAGTAAAATCGTTCAAAAAATAAATTTTTGGATATTTTTGTTAATATTTTTTTAACAGGATTATTTTAAAAAATTAGTTTAAAAAATTGGGTATTTTCGTATATTTCCCCAAGTTTTTCAGGTTTGTCTTAGTGCAGATAGTTAAATCAATTAGCAAAAGGAAAAAACATTCATTCAGTTCATTCCATGGCTTGTATGCATTCTGCAATTCTAAAAAAAAGCGATTGTAAGTACTTTGGGTTTTACAAAGAAATCTGTAATTTATGTGTAAAATTGATCCAATTATTAGTTTCTCTCTTGCATTGATACGAAAAGCATATGTGTATGATTTATTTGAAAACTCAACTATAAGAATTTATCAGTCGCTCAACTGTAATGGAATAGCCAATTAGGCTCTTTCTTCTTCCAGCTCCTTATTAGAAGGAAGAGGAGGAGGATCAAACATGCTAAAGAACCGAAAAGCAGAGATCACAGCTAAAATGATGAAACAGCCAAGAGCCAGGGCATAGAATATAAGAGCAATCTTCATTTTATTGCAGAATTTTTCGTAAGAGCTGCAGGCTTCACTCCATGTGACTTGTTGATCACCATTGTAAGCTAAGAACAGCATCTCTAATACTGCAGCTCCAGATGTGAGCATTAAGTAAGCCAATATCTGCTCAAAAGGAATTGGCTAAGTTGTAAAATCTCACGAGTCAAACGAAAAGGAGCAAGAAAAAGAAAACAAAAATGCAAAAGTTGAGACAAGACCTGGTCGGACAGAAAGAAAACCCAAGCTTTTGCAACCAAGAATCTGAGCCAGGAGGAAACAGCAGCAACAAATGCATAACCAGCACATATAGCACTGATGCAAACCATGTACCTGTGGAGCAGCTCCAATTATATTTCTTATAACATAGAAAACAGAAACAAACCTAAGTAACAAACAAAGTGAAAGTGTATCTTACTTGAGTCCTATGAGATTGTTGGACTTCAATTTTCCATAGTCACTGTTATCCTGCTGGTTAGTCACCGTTAACCATATGGCTGCAACACTGAGAGGAATGGCAGAAATTCTAAGGGAACAATCGACAAGTTTGAGCATTGGTAAGTGGGTAATGGATCTGGATGCATTCGCATCAAGATATCCGCTCATTTATATACTGAAGCAAAGTCACGTGTAATGTAAGAAGAGCTTAAGTTTAATGAGAGAAAAAAAAAAGTGGAGGAAAAAATGAGAATGTTGTTGAACAGAAAGTGGGAATGGGGGTGGAGATAACCATAATTTTCCTTTTGAAAACGAAATGTTTGAAAAGAGTGTTGGAGGGGTCAGGGATATTGCTGGAGCTTGCTAGTGGAATGAGCGAGAAGCAGTGGTTTTGCTTTTTCCATAGAAAGACATTGTTATATCTATTTTTTTCCATCATCCAGATAAACTGGCAAGATTGGTTTCACATGGATAAGACAAAGCTTTCTATTTTATCTTTTCATGCTTAGAGAATATCTTGGCTTCCGTTCCTCCATTTGTAAATTCAAACGATTTGTACACTTGGCTTTGTGAGAGAGTTTATCAACAACTATATTGTTTGCATCTTTCTTACCTCATGCTGAAGAGAATTATAAATTTATGAAGCTTAAGAGGAAGCTATCATGAATTATCTACGAAATTTAATCTTTTTAAGTTTATGATCATGCACTTTAAAAAAAAAGAATTAATGATCGTCACTTGGTTTTAACTCCTAGTCGGGTTATGTCTGGCGAGCAGTGAGTCAAATGAGTTGACCCACCAGAAATGCAAACTATGCCTGCATAATGAAGCTTCAATATCAAGAAAAAAGTCAAAAAGTGGGAATGTTCATCACTATTCTATTTACAAACACAAAAAGAGTACAAGTCTGTGATAATCGGCACAAAAGTCACCAAATTTATGAAGCAGAAGGCAGCAAAAGCTAGCCTAAATATCGGGTTATTATGAAGCGACACAAATTATGGCACGCTTACAAAATGCCCCACAGAGCAATCAAAGAATGGCTAAATTACAAACTCTACCCTTTCCAAGAATTGCTTTTGAGTGTCTCTCCTAGTCTAAAACAGAGTAGAAAACCCAGTAAAATCTCTCCCTCCTTTTCTGGTCCATATGTCTCATTGTACATTTGACACTACATACATTTCTCTGTACTAAGATCTGCAAGACAAACTCAAGCCATTTGCTTGCTTCCTCCTGAGTTGGAAGAATTCCTTTTTCTTTTCTTTTCTTTTTTTCAGAAAACTGCACTCCATAAAGCATTCTCACCTTCCCCGCACCGACGGTGAACCTCCTTCATCCTCTCAGCAGACTTGCAGATCCCACTGCAACTCCAATCAAATGAAGCAACACAGATATTGCCTGCCTGAGCTTTCCACTCGCAATCTGTGGTAAGTAAACATTCACTTCATTAAGATTTTTAAACCCACAATCCGGCTTGACAAAGTACAATAGTTACTCATAGCATCTAACTATAGCTTCTGTGCACCTTCTCTTTCTATTTAAAGAATAAAAACACACACATTCAGAATGATAAAAAAGAAAATCTTATGCAGAGTTGCATGACTTTGGATCGCCAATCATCAACTAATACTGGAACTTTTGTGGGAGATCAACTGTTTAAACTTAGCCAAGCAAGATTCCCATGATCAAAATTATAAGGCTAATAAATTTTGCCTGGGAGGACAAAGAAGCATTCACCAATCTCATTAGCAAAAACAGAATATACAACTAAAAATTAATTGAGAAGATCATTTTTTCCCTTTATTTATTTGTTAGCAAGTGAAGAATTACTTTATCCAGCAACAACGCTATCCCATATTGGGACCACTTAAGAAGGCAATTGACCTTCCACTGGTTATGCAAGCGTGCCTTGAGTTTCTATATAGCAGCACTAGAGTCGTGTCATATTCTCTCCTCTCAATTACATAGATGGCATTTATGCAATAGAGATGGGTGGATGGGGAGAGATTCTGGTATTTCTATGTCTATGCAAAGGGTACGATAGCTGTCTTTGACTTGTAATGCGGAGGTTGATCTATCCTCTACTCATTGTAACAACAGCTAGCAAGCCATTGTTTGTACAAGGGTTTTGGTATTACCCCTTTTCTAACAGAAATAAATGACGTAGAAACTCTTTGAAAAGTGGTACTTCAGAAAAGAACTAAAAATCAGCTGCATAAATTTGAAAAATTACCAGGTGGTGTACCACAGCAAAGTCTCCGGTCATCAATGTGCTCTGCATCCAATCCAATAAACCATGATCCCAATGAAACATCCTCGTTAGCATATTTGTGTAGCACATGTCTACAATATTACCATTTCGAAAGAAACAAGTCAGAGAAGATGTACTTTGGACAAACAGTATTTCACAACATTAATAGATGCAAGGAACTTACTGGTTAATTGATATATAGGAAGCCAAATCTTTAGAAATTGCATATAGCTGTCCTGTGGCATGACGGAAATATTTGTTTCCTTCACCAAATTTCCAATATTCAGGTTCGTGGTACCTCGCCCCCCTGTCCATGGAAAAAAAAGTATAAAAGCAGGGAGAGGACAGAAAGATTGAATTTTATATTCTGCGAATATGGCCCAAACGAATAACAGAGAACAATATGTCTGCCTTACTTTTGAGCTAGGACAGGACCAGATTTCATGCAGCCTATATATACCCTGGGTTTTGATCTATGCCGAGCCAATGTTGCTCCAAGTGTTGCTGCAATAGCATAATAGATGAATAGTCTGTAAGAAAACATGGAAAAGAAGAATACAAATTTTCCAGTTCCAATTCTAAAAATTTGAGGAAATCATTTTTTGATGAGGTCAAACCATGAGGCCATGCAAAGAACTTGATTCACATCCATGGTACTCATCCCTCAATAATGTATTACTTCAAGAGAAACATGACAATGAAGGCAACTTTTGCAAGTATAATGTTCATTAAAAGAGTACTTAGTTTACCAAAATCTTAGCTAATAAAGTTCTCTTCTCAAATCTGAAAGTTGATTTTAAAAAATATATATCTATATGTAAAAAAAAAAAAAAAGTAAATAATTGCATCTTTACCTATATTTACATGTACATCATCATCAACTTTGACATAGAAATCTGCATTCCACAAAGCAACAGCAGTTGCAAAGAATATCTTCGTCTTGGCTGACAATTCAAGGTAACCTTCAACATGCTCCTGCCAAAACATTTGTCTAAAATAATTTAATGCCACAACTTAGTCACTCTCCAATATCTGCATCTGCCTATTTTTAGTGACACAGAAACTCTACCAGCCTCAAAAAGTCACCGTGCTTTTTGTCTTCTGCTTCAATGGCCCTATCAAGGATACCACCCGATGTAGCACTAAAAATGAATCAAGCAGTTGGAAAAATATGTCAGATTCCATTCATCAAGCTATTTGGTTTAACAAATTGAGAATGCTTGTGCATATAATTGCTAATTTAGACAGCCAAAGGTACTTCATGCTATAAATATGCATACAAAAGTGTCCTAAAGTCATCTTTGATGCCTTATCCAGAGAAAACCATCAATACCGAGCTTAATTATGAAAACCAGATTGGATTAACAGTTATTGTCGTTTACATGCAAGATAATACTAGTGAGAACAAGCGCATATATATGTGTAACGAATTGTGACACAGATGGCAGAACTGAAACATATCCATAATGGTTGGCAACAATTTGAAGCATCATACAAGGGTCACAAAGGGAGTAAGGCCATATCTTTCAAATCAGGTAGAAATTCATCGACACTCAAAGATCCATCATTTTGAATTTCACAGGACTTATTTAACATTCCAAGATGAGAAAAGACTAGTACTTGATTTTAGAACTATGAATTTCTTTCTGTTTAATTGACCCATGTGCTCAGCTACTTGAAAAAAAACATAGAATGCTACCATTCTTACAGATACTGGAACTGACCCAATTTTTTTTGCAGGGTGAGAATGGAAGTTTCTCATGCATGATGAATTTTTTTATAAAGCAATTAGAGAAACTCATTCACCAACCTAAACCAGGTTTGCATAAAATGTCCTACACACCTGTGACCTATAACAAAGCGCATGACAACACCCTTCTCTTCCTCAAGCTTCTTCCTTTTCTCACCTAGTTTTCAAACAACAAATTATTAATTTGCTGAAATATTAAATATAAGAAATCAACACATAAAATCAATATGGTCAATCAAAAGCTATTATTTGTTGATAAATATAATTTGGAAACAGTTAACTAATCTACAAACCTTGAGGCATCCAAGTAGCACGAACGGAATCTCTTCGCCTTCGGCTACTAAATGCAGTATTGATACCTACAACCATTAAATATTTTCTTTTCCCACTTGATTCATTGATTTTTAAGTTGTCTGACAAGGGAGAACCATTAATAATAGACTCCTGTGCAGCCCTTGCAGCTGCCAATTCCATCTCCAAATTCGAGATTGTTTTATCCAGTGTTCTGCATTTCATACACAGTCAGCAGATTGACTTACTGCCAACTTCATTGCAATTAAAATACATTAACCCCATACAATAACTTACTGTATAGCATGGTGAGTCTTTGAAACCTCCCCTAGAATCTCCTCTGGTTCACGCTTTGTATCCTTCTGATGAAATTAAACAGAGCGAAAGATAATGAGCACCCAACATGTTAACAGTACGAAAAATATTCAATGAAAAATTGTTCAATTTTCAAGAACTTTTGGTGAATACCCACACTAACTGAATCACAACCGTCTGAAACTAGTTTTAATTTTCCATATTCTACCCCTGTTCCTCTAGATATATCTTTGACTTCAGGCACTGTCCACATTCTGCATTCATCATACCCTAGTTAGTACAGCAGGCATGTAAGGAAAAGCAAAGCTTAAATATTGAATTGCATTATTTTGCCATACAGTAAAAATCTGTATAGTGACATTCTCCGTACAGGTTTATACAGACAAAGGAATGCAGTACTGATGCTATGAAGTGAAAGGACACAAATCATCAATGTCATTTGATTATATGTATATGACCAAACAGAAATAAGTTCAAGTCAAATTCAATTATTGAACTATAAAATACAGAAAAGAAGTTGAATCAAGTCTAATTGAAACAACGTAAGCAAAAGCCGACCATATCCTCGAGTAAATTATGTTGATCATGATGAAAGCTTCGAGTTAATTTCAATCAGCCACGATTCTTGGGTATTCACTGCATTTGTGTTATACATCACTCAACCAGATCACGAATGCCAAAACGTGGCAGCAACCCAAGAAGTTGAGCTACCAGATCAGAAATAGAACAACCACAAAGGCATCTTTAAAAGCACCGGCAATGAGCACGGGCTGTGAGGTACAGACTTAAAGAGATTGAATTGATAAGTTCTACCATATTTTGCACAAAAATAGTACTTTTACGGCCGACTCTGTAGTTTATAGCTATCAAACCTTGAACTGGTCCTCATTTGAAAGCTTAATATCTGAATTAAGAACCAAACTAGAAAAAAAGAATTTAAATTCAAGTTTTGAATAAATTCGAATCCATAACATGATTGCAGATCCATCTGCATTTCACCATCCAAATGGACTGTATACATTAGTAATCAAATTCACCAAAGCACATAATTGGAAGAAAAATAATAAATCTTTTTTTAAATAAAAATTTCAGAAAAGCAAAAATTCTTTTGCAAAAATAATGAACAGAGAGCACAAATTAAACCAAACAACGACTACCACCAGATTACGCATCAAAGATACAATAAGCAACCCAGAAAAAAATATTCAAATTTTTTTTGAGAATTTCCCAGAAATGGCAACAAATGAAGAAAATTACCTATCAGAGAAGAGCATCCCTGTGCAAAAACAACCTATACAAAGCAAAAGGGTCCATTTTCTGGACACAAAAATTTTTGAAGCTGACTCTATTCCTCCTCGACTCTTCCTCGTCATTTTGCCGTTTCTTTCTCTCTTCTAAAACCAATCAACAGCAAGAAAACCCAACCACCAGCTAAATCAAACAATTACCAATAACAAATCTCGAGTCAACTCACTCAGCGGAACCAAATTCAGATCCAAAACACAGCTCAACATAAAACCAACAGACAAATGAGAAATTTATTTGATTGATGAATCTATCTCTAAAAGATTTTTAAAGGGATTCAAAATCGTTCCTTAATGTATCTGAACTACAAATGTTGCTGTCTGGTGGTTTTGGTTGAATGGAGACGAGAGGAGAAGAACCGAAGCAACTTGTGACTGCTCAGTATGAACAGATTTATATATATATATATATAGTAGAGTATTAAATTACAAAACCAGCCTCAAACAACAATTTTTTTTCCTTGTTAAACTTAAATTTGTCTAGTTGTACAAATCCCAATTATCATACTGACATTTTAACTCTCTATCCTAGTAAGCTCTTTGTTTTTCAATAATTAAATCACAAATTAAAGATGCTTCTTTGGTGTACTGGCATCAAAGCGTAGATGCACAAAAGATTTCATGTGATAATAATGTCAATATCATTGTATTTATAATATGGTTAAAATACTTACAATAATATATCTTGGTTTATTCGTACTTTTGTTGATATGATAAGTTTTTTGAAGCTGTCATCTTTAAGTTCATGATCCGTTTAAAGGAAGATTTGGAAAGAGTTTTTGAGCTTCCAAGAAAATTTTAACAGGTTAATTATCTTTTACCATACAGACATTCTTATGTGATTTGTTGAACTAATTTAATACTAAACTATATAAAAATTCATATTTTATGAAATAAAAAATGTTATATAAAAAATTCATAAGTCTCTAACACTTATTATCGGAATTTAGTGTATATGGTATGATTTTAGGTTATCTATATATATACATCAAAGTTCAACCAAATTAAGCATAGAACAGAGTCCGTCACATGCCCTAGAAGAATATAGGCTGTCATCTCAACTAAACTAATGCTGAATCTCTGTAGATATCATTATATACATGAAACCTAAAACATATCTTTTGTTTAAGCGTACTTGAAATGAGGTCTCTCAATTCAATCATTCCAAACACAATAACAGATCTATTATCTAACACAGATTACATATAAAAAAGAGATGGAGCACGTGCAGTGAACATGACTCAAATAATGGATTTCATGAATTGGGATTGTCATTGCAAACACGACACAACACAACACAGTACAACAGACTGATGAAGTGGAAAGTTTTACATAGGTGATAACTGAATGTTTGGCTGCGAAATGCGAATCAAGTTTGTGAACAGATGTTTAAACATTCACGTGACTGGCATGTGTCATTGTATTTGCATGTCATCATTTGCTCTTCCTTCCTTCTATTGATAATTGGATTTTACAATGTTATATATCAACAAAAACTCAACCAATTTTAAATAATTTACATCCTAGAATTGGGTGGTGATATAGAAATGTTTTTAAATATACATTAGGATCAAGTAATTCCCCACATGATTTTCACTTCTCAGAGGATATTTGATTCTATTTTCTTCACTTTTGAGTTTGTGTGGAAAACATTTGTAATCATAAACATCATTTAGGAGTCAAAAAGAGAGTATTATACCAACATGATTGAAATTAATTTCATTTTTAATGTTTATGCTTAACTTGGTGGACCAATAGGATTCTAACACGTAGGGAATCACATTTTATCTCATCCACTAATACAATTATTAAGAAGAATTATTGAAGATATTCAAAATTATCTTCATCAGTTTTTAGGTGAATATTCCATAAATAAGAAAATGACAGAAATTTTTAAGAAAAATCGTTAAAATTTTGTAAAAAAAGAAAAAAATAACTAGTAAAAAAATAATTAATTTTAATTTAACTTTATATTTTTTACTAACCTTTCCAATACATTTATTCACTTTCAATAATATTGAATAAAAATTAAATAAAATATATGCAATAATTATGTTATAATGAAAATTATATCATTAATTACAATTTTAACTTTTGATTCATATTACATATTCTAAAAGTGTTTTTTTTTTCTTCAATAATTATGTCTCTTGCTTTTCTCCTCACCCTTCGAAATTTTTTATCACACTCTCACATGGATTGAGACAATCAATTATCATGACAGTTGTTGTTTCACATTCTTTGTTATAAAATAGTAATCATCCATGCAAGTGATGTTCATCAAATTCCATCGTTTGATTCTTCTACATGGATGGACAACAACAGATACCAATCCATGAAAAGAAAATTATTATTGACATTTCACACAACTCCTATCTACTTGTATATTAATTAATTTATTTTAATTCTGTTAAATTTGTATTGTTTAATGGATGGTTGAGTTGAGCGATTACTTTCTTTAAAAAAAGTTAGGCAATGATTGTCAAAGCTACCAACAATAAATCAACACATGTTCTACGTGGAATAAAATTAGAGGAGTTGACGTGAATAAATAAATTTTTTTTCTATAAACATAAAATTATTACACCTAATCAATATCATTATCGATAAGTTTAATTAAATATAAATTTGATATATTTTTTTAAAAACAAAATCTTATAAATTATTTAATAACTATCTTAAATCATATAACAAGTACACAAGAATCATATACAATAATATAAATATAAAATAAAATTTTTGATTTAATTCTTTTATAATTTTAAATTATAGGATAAAAATTAAATCAGAGATATAAAACTGTTCGACTCCCATCATCTATACAGGACTGGCGTTGGCGTATCCCACCGACATGAATAAGTAAAAATTAAATAGAAAAATAGAAATGACAGGACCGACCGACCATCATCACATGGAGAACGGAGCCGAGCATGAACGGGATGATCTTTTAGTTCAATGGACACGTATGGAATTTGCTGACAACTTGTTTCCTATCCTCAGGCCTTGAACAGTCCTTGAATGGGATCTTAGCTGTGGGCTAGAATGGCTTTTTCGGTTTGTGTTAAGCCCAAACTTTTTGGATGGGTTATTGTCTCTCACTTTGAAAATCTTTATAATTACAGTTGTATAGCTTAATGAAATGGGTAAGAAAAAGAAATTAATATATTGTTATTATTTTTACAATTATTCCAAGCTTTTTATTTAATTATTAACTCAATGTTGGGATCCGCTATAGGCCTATTGGTTGAAAATTTTTAAGAAATTTTAAGAAAATATATATACATATATTTATTACTTCTTCTCTAATTACTTACAAAAAGAGAAAGAACAATTGATAAGGTATAGTCTGTTTCAACTGCTATGATAAAAAGAGCATTTTCAATAATAAAGAATAAATTGCAAAATCAAATGACAGATTTATGAAAGAATGATAGCCTTCATTATATATAGACAATTTATATATATTTTCTTTCATTAAAATTTATATTTAATGAATTGTTTAAAATAGCCTATATTATTTTGTTTTTCTAGCTACACCAAAGGTTATAGTTACAGTCATTACAATTTTTAATTTTTATTATACTTTTATAATTAAAAATTTTAACAAAAAGAGTTTAAAATGTAAGGTATAGTTTAACGTGACATAATTAGAGAACCCGACAAAATGCTTGGTGGATCGAGAAGATGGGGCCTTAAACCCATTGGCATGCACGTGACATTGTTATTGTGATATGTTAACATATGAAAATAACCGATAGGTGCAGATCATGTCAATTTTATTTGTAATTAAGGATGGCATTAGAATATATATAATATAATTATATCGATTTAATCCTCTCTTTTGATATAATAGTAAAGATTTATAAATAATAATTATATTTATGTTTATTCTAGATTTAAATTTTAATTTTTTTTATTAAAATATTTAAAGATCAAATCCTAAATTTTATTTTAAAATCTTCTTCTCACATAACAGTTACTTAAGGTTTAAAATTAAGTAGATTAAAATTTCTTATATATATATATATATATATATAAATTATATCAATTTAATAAAAATTAAATTGATATAAAATAATATAAATTATATGATAATTAATACTATTATATTATATTAATTTGTATATAATAATTATATATTAAATGTTGTTTTTAATTAATTAGATTTTTTATAATTTTAATTTTTAATGATATTAACGTTAACTAAATATTATCATATATATATACACATTGTTATTAATTTTAATGATAATTTTAACATTAATCTGTGATCAAAATTACAAAAACTCAACGATGTTAACGTTCATCTGTGGTCAAAATGATTTGAAACATTGGTATGCACCAAATCTTACCCTATTTCAACACGTGTAAAATATGAAAACTTAATATAATATAAATTGTGATTTACTGAAAAAAAATATATAAACCGAAACTGATCGACATGGTTACGTAAACTATTCTTAAGCCACAAGAAACACATGTTTGATTCGTACTTGTGTTTGTTTCAGTTCAATCAAACATCTCTCTTAATAAAAAAAACAGTCAGACATCACATGTTATCATTGCAAAAAACATGCATGTGATGTTTGTCAAACTTTGTGGTTGTCCGTCCATTTCTACAGTACCAAAATTGAATAAAATTTGCAAACTGTTGTAGTAGACACTCAAAGTCTCAAATCGTCTGCTATATAATGGAATCCATTCAACAAATCTCTTCAATATTATAATAATTTGAAGAAGTAATTATATTAATATTTTTTAATAATTATATTATTATTATTTTATATTTTAATTTTCTTATACATTTGCTTTGTAAAATTTATATCAAAATTGTTTATTTTATTTATTATTATTTAAAAAAGGCCCTCTCCTTTCAGGGACGGAGTCAGAAATCTATATTAGGAAGGCCAAAGTAAAAAAAAATACTAATCTAAAGCGTAAAAATTAATAAATTATTATCAAAAATAAAATTATTAAATTATATTATCATAATTAAAATAAATATTTATTATTAATAAAAAATAAAAATACATTCTAA
>JAVXUL010000008.1:6472279-6497820 GCA_035590515.1 Trichilia minutiflora | reverse complement strand
ACGCTGCATCGAATGGCCAAAAGAGGTACGCATTCTAACTAATAATTGTATTCTATATTCGTATATGCGAGATCTTGACAATATGGGAATTGTAAAATTCCAACATAATTAATTATTGAGATATGGGTTGGGGATTGTTTCAAAATATTTATAGATTGGAAATGGAAGATTTGCAAATGTTGGCAATCTAAATGTTTCGTGTTTGTTGTTAGAAGGTGAAATTAAGACGAGGGTTAAAATTCACCAGTTTGTTCAAGCAGTTGCCATGTCAATAGCAGCAACCAGCGACAGAGCTAAGGAGTGTTGAATGCAATACCTCAAGAGCTGCTGCTGGAGAACTACTGCTGATGTTGATATATTGCTGACAAGGATATTGATGTGGCTGATGGTCTGCTGGAGAACTACTGCTGATGTTGATATATTACTGACAAGGATATTGATGTGGCTGATGGTCTGCCGGCAGCTTATGAAACATATGCTGCAAATGAAGATGAAAAAAATCAAAATAAGAAATTCAATTAGCAGAACATGGTGAAGACGTGGAAATTTAGGAGTTTGTTATTTCAGTTTTTCTAGCTATTTGTAACTAGCTGTCATTATCTTAATGCCATAATATTCTCCATTTTATGCTCATTTCAGTTTACATTTTTACTGTATAAATTGAAGTTTATGATTGAACAAAATGTACTACTTTTGCGGTTAAAAAAAAAAAACCACTCTTGCTCTTTGCTTTGTTTTTTTCTCTTTTTCACTTTGTTTCTGTTAAAAAACCCAACAATTATCTTGGTTTCGGTGGCTCCATTTGTAACTTCGAACGGTTTATACACTCGGCTCGGTTGTGTGAGAGTATCAACAACAATTCTGTTTGCGTCTTTCACACCTCATGCTGACGAGACTCTTAAATCTATGATGTCAAGCTGCCCATGAGGATCTGGAAAATTTTTAACTTTATGATTATGCACATCCAAAAGAAATTAAGAAAAAGACTTCAAGATCAAGCACAATCACTTGGTTTAACTCCAGGTTGAGTTATGCCTTGCGAGCAGTAAGCCAAATGAGTTGACCCACCAGAAATGCAATCCATGCCAATGAAGCTTCAATATCAAGAAAAGAAGAGTCAAGAAGAGGGAATGTTCATCACTATTCTATTTACGACCACAAAAAGGATACAAGTCTGTTATAAGTGGAGCCAAAAGCCGCTAAAATTGATGAAGCATAAGGCAGCAAAAGCTAGCCTAAATTTCGGGTTATTATGAAGCTACATAAGTTATGGCACGCTTACAAAATGCCCAACAGAGCAATCAAAGAATGGCTAAATTACAATTACAAACTCTTCCCCTCCTAAAAATTGCTTTTGAGTCTCTCTCCTAGTCTAAAACAGAGTAGAAAACCCAGTAACCTCTCTCCCTCCTTTCATGGTCCATGTTTGTCTCATTTTACATTTGACACTACATATATTTCTCTGCACCAAGATCTGCAAAACAAGTTCAAGCCCTTTGCTTGCTTCCTCCTGAGTTTGGAAGAATTGCTTGTTCCTTTTTTTTAATCTTTTTTCTTCAGAAAGCTGCACTCCATAAAGCATTCACACCTTATTTGTCTCACTTCACATTTGACACTTCGTACATTTCTCTGCACCAAGATCTGCAAAACAAACTCAAGCCCTTTGCTTGCTTCCCCCTGAGTTTGGAAGAATTGCTTGTTCTTTTTTTTTATCTTTTTTCTTCAGAAAACTGCATTCCATAAAGCATTCACGCCTTCCCCACACCGACGGTGAACCTCCTTCATCCTCTCAGCAGACTTGCAGATACCACTGCAACTCCAATCAAAGGAACCAACACAGATATTGCCTGCTTGAGCTTTCCACTCGCAATCTGTGGTAAGTAAACATCCACTTCACTAAGAATTTTAGACCCACAATCTGGCTTGACAACTTACAATAGTTACACATATCATCTAACTATTCTTTCTGTGCACCTTCTCTTTTTATTTAAAGCATAAAAACATACACATTCAGAATGATGAAGAAAGACAATCTTATGAAAAGTTATTTGACTTGAACTATTGTCTCTGTGCTATGACTTTAACTACTGTTTCTGTGCACCTTCTCTTTTTATTTAAACCATAAAAACACAAACATTCAGAATGATAGAGAAAGACAATCTTATGAAGAGTTTTATGACTTTGGATCACCAACCATCAGCTAATACTGGAACAATTGTGCGAGAGAAACTGTTAAATCTTAGCCAAGCAAGGATCCCATGATCAGAATTATATTTTGCTCAAAGGTTAATACCTTTTGCATTGGTGGACAAAGAAGCATTCACTCATCTTATTAGCAAAAACAAGATATACAGCTAAAAATTAATTGAGAAGATTGTTTTCCTCTGTTTTATTTGTTAGTGGGTGGGGGATAACTTGATTCAGCAACAAAACTATCCCAGATTGGGACCACTTAAGAAGGCAATTGACCTTCAATCAGTTATGCAAGTGAATCATGAGCTTGTAGATATCAGCACTGGAATCAGGTCTCCTCTCAATCACATAGAAGGCATTTATTAGATAAAGGTGTGTGGAGAATGAGAGATTCTGGTGTTTCTATGTGTATGCAAAAGGTACGATAGCTGCCTTTGACTTGTAATCCAGAAGTTGATCTATCCTATACTCATTGCAACAAAAGCTAGCAATCCATTTTTTGTACAAGGTATTTGATATTACCTCCCTTCTAACCAAATGATGTAGCGGTAGTTGTACTTAAACAGCTACCAACTGATTCACCTATTTAGCTTTTTCAAAGAAAAACCAACCAGACTGTATACCAGCTACGGTTGGATTATAATGGAAGCAAATGACATAGAAACTCTTGATAAGTGATACTTCAGAAAAGAAATAAAAAAACAGCTGCTTAAATTTGAAAAATTACCAGGTGGGGTACCACAGCAAAGTCTCCGGTCATCTATGTACTCTACATCCAATCCAATAAACCATGATCCCAATGAAACATCCTCATTAGCATATTTGTGTAGCACATGTCTACAATATTACCATTTCAAAAGATAAAAGTCAGAGAAGATGTGCTCAAACAGCATTTCACAACTTTAATAGAAGTCAAGGAACTCACTGATTGATTGTTATATAAGAAGCCAAATCTTTAGAAATAGCATATAGCTGCCCTGTGGCATGACGGAAATACTTGTTCCCTTCTTCACCAAATTTCCAATATTCAGGTTCGTGATATCTAACTCCCCTGTCAATGGAAAAAATGTGATGAGGTACAGAAAGATCAAATTTTATATTCTGCAAATATGGTCCAAATGAGGAACAGACAATATGTTTGGCTTACTTTCGAGCTAGGACAGGACCAGATTTCATGCAGCCTATATATACCCTGGGTTTTGAACGATGTCGTGCCAATGTTGCTCCAAGTGTTGCTGCAATAGCGTAATAGATTAATATTCTGTAAGAAAACACAGAAAAGAAGAATACAAATTTTCCAGTTCCAATTGTAATAAATTGAGGAAACCATTTTGTGATGACGTCTCACCACGAGGCCATGCAAAGAACCTGATTCATATCCCATGGTACTCGTCCTCAATCATGAATTAATTCATGAGAAACATGAAAATGTAGGCAACTTTTGCAAGTATAACGTTCAGTAAAAGAGTACTTAGTTTACCAAAACCTTTGATAATAAAATTCTCTTCTCAAATTTGAAAGTAAGCGTTTAAAAAAATCATCTCTATAGGTACAAAAAAAATCAGTAGGTAATTACACCTGTACCTATATTTACATGTACATCATCATCAACTTTGACATAGAAATCTGCATTCCACAAAGCAACAGCAGTTGCAAAGAATATCTTCGTCTTGGCAGACAATTCAAGGTAACCTTCAACATGCTCCTGCCAAGGCATTTGTTTAAGATAATTTAATGCCACAATTTAGTTGTTCTCCCATAACTGCATCTGCCTAGTTTTAGTGAGATAGGAGATGATTACAAATAGGAAGAGGAAATAAGACAGAAACTCTACCAGCCTCAAAAAGTCGCCATGTTTTCTGTCTTCCGCTTCAATGGCCCTATCAAGGATACCTCCTGATGTAGCACTAACAATGAATAAAGAAGTTGGAGAAATAGGTCAGATGCAAGATAATACTCCGTGAGAACATGTGTATATATATCTATAATGAAGTGTGATGCAGATGACATATCCTTAATGACTTGGCAACAATTTGAAGCATCCATACAAGGGTCAGAAAGGGAGTACGGTGATATCTTTCAAATCAAGTAGAAATTCATCTTGACACTCAATGATACATCATTTTGAATTTCAGAGGACTTCTTTAACATTCCAGAATGAGAAAAGACTAGTCCTTTATTTTAGAACTATGAATTTCTTTCTGCTTGACTGACCCATCCGCTTATTACTTGCAAAAAGACATAGAATGCTAGCATTCTTACAGATGCTGGAACTGAACCTTAAGAATGGAATTGACCCTTTCTCATGCATGATGATTTTTTTTTTTTTAATTAAGCAATAAGAGAAAAATCATTCATCAGCCTAAATCAGGTTTGCACAAAATGTCATACACACCTGTGACCCATAACGAAGCGCATGACAATGCCCCTCTCTTCCTCGATCTTCTTTCTTTTCTCACCTAGTTTTCACAAAACTAAAAATATTAATTCGTCAATCGATTAAATATAAGAAATTAATGCATAAATCAATATGGTCAATCAAAAGCTATTATTTGTTGATAAATGTAATTTGGAAACAATTAACTAATCTACAAACCTTGAGGCATCCAAGTAGCACGAACAGAATCTCTTCGCTTTCGGCTGCTAAAAGCAGTATTGATACCTACAACCATCAAATATTTCCTTTTCCCACTTGATTCATTAATTTTTAAGTTGTCTGACAAGGGAGACCCATTAATAATAGACTCCTGTGCAGCCCTAGCAGCTGCCAATTCCATCTCCAAATTTGAGATTGTTTTATCCAGTGTTCTGTGTTTCATATGCAGTCAGCAGAGTAACTGCCAACTTCAATGCAACTAAAATACATTAACCCTGCACAATAACTTACTGTATAGCATGATGAGTCTTTGAAACCTCCCCCAGAATTTCTTCTGGTTCGCGCTTGACATCCTTCTGATGAAATGAAACAGAGTACAAGATATGAGAACCCAACATGCTAACAATACAAAAAATATTCAATGAAAAATTGTTCCATTTTTAAGAATTTCCGGTCAATACTCACACTAACTGAATTACAATCTTCTGAACCTAGTTTCAGTTTTTCATCTTCAACCCCTGTTCCCTTAGATATATCTATGACTTCAGGCACTGTCCACATACTGCATCCATCATATCCTAGTTAGTACAACAGGCATATACGGTAAAGAAAAGCTTAAATATTGAATTGTATTACCTTGCCATATAGTAAAAATCTGTATAGTAACATTCTCCATACAAGTTTATACAGACAAAAGCATGCAGTACTGACGCTATGAAGTGAAAATAAACAAACCATCAACGTCATTTGATTGCAACCAAAATAGAAATCAGCTCAAGTCAAATTCAATGATTGAACTAGAAAATACAGAAAAGAAATTGAATCAAGTCTAATTGGAACAAAATAAGCAAATGCCACCCATGGCCTTGAGTAACTATGATGATAAGATGCAAGCTTTGAGTTATTTCAATCAGCAGTGATTGTAGGATATTTACTGCATTTGTGTCACATATCATTCAACCAGATCATGAATGCCAAATAATGGCAGCAACCTAAAAATAGGTTACTTGGACCCAAATTGAGCCGCCAGGCCAGAAATAGAACACCCATAAAGGCAACTTTAAAAGCACCGGTAATGAGCACAGGCAGGGAACTACAGACTCGAAAGAGCTTTACTTTTTAAGTTCTACCATTTTTTGCACAAAAATAGTACTTCTACAGCAGACACTGCAGTTTATAGTATATCAAACCTTGAACTGACCCTCATCTGAAAGCTTAATATCTGAATTAAGAACCAAAATAAAAATTAAGAATTTAAATTCAAATTTTGAATACATTCGAATCCATGGCATGATTGCAGATCCATCTGTATCTCACCATCCAAATCGACTGTATACATTAGTAGCTCGTAATTGGAAGGAAAACAATATATCTTTTTCATAACAATTGTCATACATGTCAACAAAACTTTCATTAAAAACAATCTTTCTGCAGAAATAATGAACAGAGAGCACAAATTAAACCAAACAACGACTACCACCAGATTATGCATGAAAGATAGAATAAAAACCCAGAAAATTTTTTTTTGAGAATTTCCCAGAAATGGCAACAAATGAGAAAAATTACCTATCGGAGAATAGCATCCCTGCACAAAAAAAAACTATACAAAGCAAAAGGGTCCATTTTCTGGACACAAAACTTTTCGAAGCTGACTCTATTCCTCCTCGACTCTTCCAAGTCATTTTGCTGACTCTTTCTTTCTTCTAAAACTAAGCAACAGCAAGAAAAACCAACCACCAGCTAGATCAAACAATTACCCATAATAAATCTCAAGTCAACCTACTCAGAGAACCAAATTCAGATCCAAGAAATCCAAGTTACTCTCCAAACTCAACACAGCTCAACTCTACACCAACAGACAAATGGAAAATTTGTTTGCGTCTCTATCTCTAAAAGACTTTTGAAGGGTTACAAAATCCTTATCTCTGACGTTTCCTTCCGAAATGTATCTGAACTCCAAATGTTGCCGTGTAGTTTTTGTTAAAAGGAAAAGGAGAGGAGAGGAGAAGAACCACAACCGACGGCTCAGTATGAACAAAAAGAGAGAGAGAGAGAGAGAGAGGGATAGATAGGTAGATAGATGAACCGACCTTAAGCAACCATTTTTTTCTTGTTAAACTTAAATTGTCCTAGTTGTACAATCCCAATTATCATACCGACATTTGAACTGCCTATCCTACTAAGCTCTTTGTTTCTTTCAATAATTAAATTCACAATTTAAAGATGCTTCTTTGGTGTAATGATATCAAGCAGATGCACAACTGATTTTATGAGGTAACAATGTCAATATTATTGGATTTATTATCATGGTTAAAATACGTGCAGTATATCTTGGTTTATTCATACTTTGTTGATATGCTTGTGTTTCACATAATAAGCTTTTTGAAGTGATCATCTTAAGTTTGTGACCCGTTTAAAGAAAGATTTGAAATTTTTTGAGCTCGAAAGGAAATTTTAATAAGTTAATTATCTTTTAGCATATACATATTTTTAGATTCGATCATGGATAGTCCAGTTGATAGGAGTAAATTTAGGATTGTGTGATTAAACGCACATTCTTGATTCGATTCTTTGAGTGTATTTATGATTTAAGTGGGAGATCATAACAGTGAGATATTGCGTTAACCTCCTTTGAAGATTAATCAAGGTGCATATAAGCTGACTCGAATACCTCGGTTACAAAAAATATATATCTACATAGTCATTGGTTGAACTAAGCAAATAGTAATCATATACCAATTTATACTTTATAAACAACTTATTTCCGTATTAAATAAAAAGAAGTTCCAGAAATCTCTTAAACTTGTTTGTAAAGGCCCAGCCCACGAGTTCAGGCCTATCTTCAAGCTCTCATCCAGACTCATCAAATATACCTATTATCCTCGAGCGGATCCTTTGATACGACATCGTCCTGATAAATCGACTACATCACATGAGAAATAGGCAGATTACCTCGGACACTCCGTTCGAGGTAACGGGTCAGAGGGTCTCCTTCGAGTTATTTATGATAAGTTCACACTCGGGGTCGGAACCTTCAACGGCAAGCCTTCTGGGCTCGGGGGATCGAACTGATATGTTCCTTTCAAGAGAGTAGGGACTCGTTAGCACTCAAGGTATACATGTTTCCATGATACTATGTTTTGACATCATCAGAGTTATAGTCCGCTGTATAAATGCCTCCCGAAAACCAGGGGATTTCATTCTCAAGAGAACTAGAAGCTCCACTCGGAGGAACCTACACTCGGGGTCTCAAGATTGATGTGGTAGGAACGATGTCACAGCTTTCCACGCACCCTGATTCTTACAGCAGGTTATTTTAGACACGTCATCCAAACAGCAGTACATGTCCAATGTTACGGATTTCTATACTTCCAATATGCAGCATCCAGAAATCGAGGGAGGGGGATTCTGATTCATTCAAGTATATTAAGAAAAATAGACTATAAGATATTCTCTCATTTTCAGTGATTTTAGGCATCATTCTTAAGGAATAGAAGGTTCTATGCTTTTTATGCTTTTCATGCATTTTTGCCTGCATGCATGCACACTTCTCTCACACACTAAGTAAAACCCTCTCTAACTTAAGTATCGGAGGGTTTTCACCGAAAAATCGATTTTACCCCTGAGGTATTCAGTGTTTTCTAGTCTCAAGCCTAAGAACGGAAAGAGAAGAACAGTTGGTGCTCGAGGTTGAAGACGACACCAACTTTTTGCATCACTATTTGGCACCGTCTGTGGGAAATCAAACAAAAAGTCAGTCAACAAAACATTTTCGACAAAAATGACTAACGTTAGGGGATATTCAACCAGGAGGTACGTATGCGTAGAGATAGAGAGGGAGGCTCTGTGGAAGCTGTTGTTGTTGTAGAAAGGGCTGGTAGTGCCCTGCATAAAATTTTGGAGCATGAGAACCCCCGGTCAAATACTGTTGAGATGCATGCACGTGAAACGGGCCATACAAGGGAAACTAAAGAAATGACTGGGTTATTACAGTTGCTTTAAGATAGTGAACAACGACATGCAGAGAAGGACCGACAGTTACAGGCATTGGCTAAAGAAGTGTCAGAAATGAGAAAGATAATACAAGCCAATGCACAGGTTGTGAGGATATCGGATGAGATGGTGGAAAGCAGCTTCCCTCCACCAAAAGCCATGGTAAGGGATGAGAAAGGAATCGGGAGGCAACCCCAGACCAGAAGATATATAGCGACAAAAAAAAGAGAAAAACATGGCTACAGAGGAACCCCATTCCAGAGGAGTGGGGGCTAAAGATGCATGCATGCCTCCTATGGCTCGAAAAAGATGCCACCCTAGGTCTACGAGAGTTTTTCAGAGCCCAGATGATGTCCAAGAGATACCCAATGATTTTAGCCCATATTCGGATGATATAAAGATATTGTTGGAGCAGAGACGGAGAAGGGAACGTGAGACACTTGGGTGAGGAAATCCGTGTCATGTGGAGGAATGGAGGACTGACAATAAGGACAGAGATGTGGAGTCCTTAGTACGAAAGGTGATGGAGGAGATAAGTAGAGAGAAGGTGGGCCCCCGAGGAGAACTGGTTAACCCTATTCCAGTGACTGGCCCCTATGCCAAGTCACCTTTTACACTTAAATTGTTAAGCCAGACCTTGCCTAAAAAGTTAAAATGTCCTAGATTATCCCATTTTCTGGGAAAATAGACCCATCATTATATATGGACTTTTTTCATAAGATGATGCTCGTCCAAGGTCTAAGCGAAGAACAGATGTGCCGCTTATTTCCCATGACACTGGAGGGATAAGTTAAAAGGTCGTTTATGGGTCTGACCCCCGGAAGTATCCGAACTTTTGAGTAGGTGTATGAATTGGTCACCGCATAATTCAAAGGTTCAATCTCAGCACCAAAATCCCGAGTTCCTTGTTATTGCTTAAATAAGAAAATAGCGAAAGTCTCAGAAGCTTTGCCAAAAGGTACCATGAAGAGGTACTTGAATTGGGGGCTTTCCACTATCCGCTGACCCTGGAGGGACTGAGACAAGGGCTAAAAATGGACAGGGCCTGATATGCTATCTGCAAGTCCTTGGTGAACACTTATGAGGCAGTTCAGAGAAAGATACTCGATGAGATAGAAGTCGAGAACCAGGTGATGCTCAAAATGAAAAAACAGAAGCCCATAGAAGCTCCCCCGAGAGACAATAACCGGTTTAAGAAGCCCGATAACAAGAAGTGGAGAAATGACGGGAGGAGGTTTTCTGAAGCTAATCAGGGAAGGGATCGAGTCCCCAAGTATTACCAGGAGAAAAGAGAAGAGAGGATCAGTATCCCAGGGAACGAAGATCGCCTCAGAGGACAATCCGAAGCGGGTCACCCAGGTATACAGACCGAGGCGAGTGAAGCGGGGAAAGCGAAGAAGAAGTTTACTTTCTTGAACGCTCCACTTTCACAGATTTTGGAGGAGGTCAAGAAACAAGGGACTCTATTGTTGGACCCCCGTCCAATTAAACATAGGCTCTCCGGAGAAGCGAAAAACAGATTTTATGAGTTTCATCAAGATATGGGACACTCAACAAAAGAGTATCATGAGCTGCAGAATCAAATTAAAGACTTGGTTAGAAATAATTAGCTGATCGAGTTTATAGCTCGTGAGGATAAAAGGCCTCGGGAATCGAGGTGGGACCCGAGACATGATGGCGTAATGGTGATCATTGGTGATTCCACACTTGCGGAAAACTCAAACAATTTTAGGAAGAATTATGCTCAGTATTTTATCCCGAGTACAAATATGGAGCCACATGTATTGAACATACGGGTAGGGAAAAAGCCGAGGATAGCCTCAATACCCATCATGTTCATCGATGAGAATGAAAACATGGTCCGTTATCCTCATGGTGATGCCCTGGTTATCACAATGATAGTAGGGACTTCCCAGGTCGGGACAATATTGATTGACACGAGAAGTTTCACTGACATCATTTTTAAGGAGGCCCTGGATTCTTTGGGTATAGAAGACCTGAGGTTGAGACTAGCAAAGACCGTCCTGCACGGATCAGAGAGTCATGTGTGTATCCCTTCAGAGCCGTGCAGCTGCCAATCACAATAGGCGACAAGCCCTACCAGAAGGTCACCATGGTAGATCTTCAGGTGGTGGACCTAAAAATGCCTTCCTCCATGATCTTGGAAAGATCGTTCCTCCGATCCATGAAGGTGGTAGAGAGTGTTCACTACCTAAAACTGAAGTTCAGAGCTGGAGAGGGGATCGGGATTATGAGAGCGAACTAAAGGAAAGTCCGATCCTGCTTTTTTACTGCATCACGGAGCACATATTGCATCCATAAGCGTCCCTTAGAGAGCGAGACCGAAAGGTTTGAACAAGATAGTCGACAGGAGGAGCTCTCGGGAGAGCTGGATAGAGAAAATAACCTGTTCAGGGAGTCGTCATCACCTGAGCCGACGAGGATATTGAGTCAGTCACCTCGGATAAAAACCAACCCGAAAGATCAGTGAAGATCGAATCTCGCCTAATCCCTGAGCATAGGGCATCACTTATTCAGGTGCTTAAAAGAAACGCAGAGGTGTTCGCCTGATCCTATAATGACATGCCAAGGATCAGTACTCGGGTTATAGCTTACAAGTTGATGGTGAACTCGAAGTTTAAACCCGTAACACAAAAGAGATGGACATTTAATTTTGAGAGGATAGAGGTCATCAAGGCTGAAGTGGACAAGCTTTTAAAAGCGGGGTTTATCCGAGAAATTCAGTACCCTGAATAGATTGCGAATGTTGTAATAGTGAAGAAGGCTAATAAAAATAGAGGATGTATGTAGACTTCACTGACCTGAACAAAGCTTGCCCAAAGGACAGTTTTTCTCTCTCAAATATTGATCAGTTAGTGGATGCTATGGCTAGCCACAGGCTCCTCAGTTTCATGGATGCCTTCTCGGGGTATAATCAGATCAGGATGCACGAACCCGACCAGGATAAAACTGCATTCGTTACTAATCAAGGGTTATACTGTTACACAGTTATGCCTTTTGGATTAAAGAATGCAGGGGCCACATTCCAGAGGTTGGTTAATAAAGTATTTGAGCCTTTGATAGGGTCCACCATGGAGATGTACGTGGACGACATGATTACGAAGTCTGTGCAGGCTTTAAACCATGCTAAACATTTGGAAGAGACATTCTCTTACCTAAGGAGGTATAATATGAAGCTGAATCCCGAGAAATGCTCGTTTGGGGTCAGATCGGAGAAGTTTCTCGGGTACATGATCAGCGAAAGAGGCATCAAAGCCAACCCACAAAAGGTCCAAGCCATCCTTGATCTGAGGCCGCCAACTATAATGAAAGAGTTACAAAGTTTGATGGGGAAGTTAGCAGCTCTGAGCAGATTCGTATCAAAGGCCACGGATAAATATTTCCCTTTCTTTCAGATGATGAGGAAGGGGAAGAGGCTGGAGTGGGATGACAGCTGTAATCAGAGCTGAAAAAGTACTTGACACACGTTCCCCACCTCGTGAGCCCCGAGAAAGGGGATGTTTTACAATTGTATTTGGCGGTTGGTGAACACTCTGTCAGCTTTGTCCTTTTAAAAGAAGATGAAGAGAAGGTGCAAAGGCCTGTGTACTACACCAGTAAATCCTTATTAGACGTCGAGACAAGGTATACTCTCCATGAGAAGTTCACCCTTTCACTTGTTGTCGTCGTCAAGAAGTTGCGCCCTTATTTTCAAGCTCACCATATAGTTGTGATGACGGATCAACCTCTGAGGCTAATCCTTCACAAGCTCGATTTATCAGGGAGACTAGTGAAGTTGTCTATTGAACTCAGTGAATATGACATTGACTACAAGCCTCGGAGGGGTATTAAAGGGTAAACACTGACAGATTTTGTGGCAGAACTTACAGTCTCGAATCAGATGACCGTATTGTAGGTCTCGAACATCAGCAAAAATCAAGATGAGAGTAATAGCCCTGACCCCCAGATCACGGAGGGAACCTGGCGGATATATATAGACGGGGCATCAAATATTCAAGGGAGAGGAGCAGGGATAATTTTGAGGAGACCGAGCAGAGAGGAAGTCATGTACTCCCTGCGATTTGATTTCAAAGTGACCAACAATGAGACCGAGTATGAGACGCTAATTAATGGGATGAAACTGACTAAGGCTTTAGGGGCTTGAAACCTTATTGGATATAGCGATTCTCAGTTAATCGCTAATCAGTTGAATGGACAATTTCAGGCTCAGAAAGAGAACATGCAAGCCTACTTAGTTCAAGCCAGGAAATTGATAGAGGCCTTTTAGAGTGTCACCATTAAGAAACTCCCCCGAGCAAAAAATTCCAGGATCGATTCTCTGGCAAAATTAACCTCGGTGTTTAAGGGGAAGTCTCCAACTACAGTACCAATCGAGCTTCTGACGTAGAGAAGTGTGAACCTTAAAGAAGATTTTGTTGTTGCTCTATAGGAGACCCCGACCCGACGTGGATGAAGGAGTTAAAATCGTATATTCAGCATGGACAGCTCCCGAGTGATCGAAATAAAGTCAAGAAGATAAAAAATCAAGCAGTCAAATACACTATTCTTGATAATGCGTTGTACAAACGTGGATTCACTCTGCCATACTTAAAATATTTGAGACCAGATGAAGCAGATAGAGTATTTGAAGAAATCCACCATGGAACCTGCAAAAGTCATGGAGGGGCTCGTTCATTAACATACAAAATTATCC
This sequence comes from Trichilia minutiflora, assembly GCA_035590515.1. NCBI lineage: Eukaryota > Viridiplantae > Streptophyta > Magnoliopsida > Sapindales > Meliaceae > Trichilia > Trichilia minutiflora. Next base: position 6,484,324 of record JAVXUL010000008.1, on the reverse strand, counting down.
GACAAGGATATTATTGGCTCACGATCTCTCAAGATGCTTTTAGAATAGTCAAGTTTTGCCACCAGTGTAAAATTCATGACGATATTTTGAGACAATCCCTGGAAGAACTCACTTGCCTCTCGAGTTCTTGACCTTTCTCTCAATGGGGGCTTGATCTGATAAGGCCACTCCCGATTGTCCGAGTCAATATCAAATATGCTATTGTGGCGATTGACTATTTTACAAAGTGGATAAAAGCAGAGCCGCTCTCCAGTATAACTGAGATAAAGACTACTGTATTTGTCAAATAAAATATTATGTATCGCTTTGGGGTTTCACATATATTGGTTGTCGATAATAGAAAGCAATTTGACAACGCTCGGTTCAAAGAATTTTGTTCAGAGTTCTGCATCGACCTAAGGTTTGCCATCCCAGCACACCCACAAGCCAATGGGTAGGTTGAAGCTGCCAACAAGGTGATCAAGAAGGCACTCAAGAAGAAGCTCGGAGAGCACAAGGGGGCATGGATTGATAAATTACCCGAGGTCTTCTAGACATATAAAATTACTCCCCGAACAGCGATGGGAGAGTCTTCCTTTTTATTAGCCTTCGGGTGTAAAGCTATGATTCTAGTGGAGATAAATATCCGGACCTTCTGGATGCAGGACTATACTGAAGAGAGAAACGAGGTTAGTCGAAGACTAGAGTTAGATCTATTAGACAGAAAGAGAGATGAGGCCGCAATTCGGATATCCGCATACCAACAGAGGGTCGTCCGGTACTACAATCAAAAAATCAGATGTCGAACTTTTCAGAGAGAACTCTTAACACCAAAGTCCCAGGTGAAGGGGTATTTAGAGCTAATTAGGAAGGATTATACAAAGTCGTTCAAATACTCAGACCAGGGGTATACAAATTAGAGACCCCGAGCAGCACTCCAGTAAAAACATCGTAGAATGCAGACAGACTGAAAATCTACTATTTATATCCCAACCCTTTTGGTAACAGGTCCCCCGATCCCTCGGTCAGTGTCTTGAACATCTGCTTCGCAGCGAATATACGCTGAGCCTCTCTCTCAAGTACTCTATTTAGGTCTGACTCCGATGATTGAAGTTAGCCCAATCTTTTATATAAGAAGACCTTAGGCCAACGAGACCATATTATCTTTAAGCCAAGGATATTTATTAAATTATGGAACCATATTGTTTTGAGACCATATGGACCTACTTGTTCGATGTACAAATTTTGGGATGGGTCATATGGACTTGCTTGCCCGATGTTCGAATTCCAGGATAGGTCATATGTATTACTTTGTCTGACGAATAGATTCCAGGCTAGTCCGTATAGACCTGCTTGCCCGATATATCGATTTTGAGGCAGGCCATATAGATTTGCTTGCCCAATGTACAGATTTTGAGACTGGTTATATGGACCTGCTTGCCCGATGTACGGATTCTGAGATAGGTCATATGTACCTCTTTGCTCGATGCACAGATCCCGAGCTTGAATCTTCTATTAGGACCAAATCATCTCTAAGAAGACCTTAGACCAACGAGACTATATCATCTTCGAGCTAAGGGTATTTGATAGTCACGGCACTATACGGTTTTGAGGCCATATGAACCACATTGTTCGAGGCTGACTACTTATTTTAGTTTTTCTTTTGCAGGTGCCAGGGTACCCGGAGAAGATCTTATGCCAGTAAAACTGAGTCGCCCTCATTATAAAGGGGGAACATTCGAGTACTATTCTCGATTCTATTTTCGCATTATATTGCAGCTTTTAGGACTCGAGACTATATGCTATCTACGATTTGTTCTTATTGTATGTTCTTGATTTTTATAGTCGGATTAGTTAACAGATCGATATGTAAATATTTTCCACTGAAAATATTTTTCCCTACTTTAACGATTAATGAGAATGATATATTGATTCTTTTCTGATTATTTCTCTATGGTCAATATGGATGCCATTTCAAATAATCACTGTCGATCATACGAGGTGAGGAGACACATTTTCTATTTATATAAGTGCCAAATATGGATATCTAGTTCGAGGCGATTGTATTCATTTTCGATATTCTATTTGAATTTTCTGGCTCAAAATGGTATATTCCTCGTCTTGATTAAGTATTTTATTCGGGCATGCATATCGAGATAGTCCAATTCATTTACAGTATCTCATACGAATGAAACGCTCGAGAATTCGCATAAAATTAATGATTATGAGTTAGTGGGATTTCTTTAAGTGTTTGGTTGTATGGTTCTCATCGAACCGAGCAGCAGTTCTATGGCTGCATATCAATCCGAGACAGATAATTTATCTAAGTCATAAATTTTCTAAGTCATATGCTCGGGGGCATTTTTTGAATGTATATAAGCTATATGTGCATGTATTAACCCGAACAATATCCTTAATGAAATATTTTTAAGTCTCCTATTTGGATGTCCTCGTCGAGCTGATGAGTGTCTGAACATTCACACCGGACCAAATGTATAGTTTGTTGGAATTTTTCTAAATTATATGCTCGGGAGACGTTATCGAATATATATAAGTTACCCTTTTATGTATCAACCCGAATATTATCCTTGTGAAATATTTTCTAAGTTTTCTATTCGGGTGTCTATATTGAGCCAATCAATTCTTGGATATTCGAAATGAGCCGAGTATATTACTCATTTTTTTTTTAAGTTATACGCTCGGGACCTTTTACCAGATATGTTCATGTTATATGCTTATGAATCATCCCGAGCATTGTTCTTGAAGAAAAATTTTCTAAGTCCTTTATTCGGACGCTTTCCCTGAATTAATGAGTTATTTGGTTACTTGTGCTAAGTCCTTTATTTGGACATTTATAAAAATTTTCTAAGTTCTTTATTCGGATAGCTTCATCGATCCAATGAGCCGTCTAGTTATTTATGCTGAGCTGAATGTTTTTACTTAAGAAAATTTTCTGAGTAGTGAGTTTGGAGAAATATTACAGAATATACAAAATCGAATGAGACATAGCAGAATATATATATATATATATAACATAAGTTTTATTAATAAATTAAGTTATTACAATGTCTGACCCTACTGGGTCTTATTTACATTAGCGGGGTCCTGAGCAGTCGGGTCTGAGACGGGATCCAACGGAGGCTGACTTGATACAGCAAGAGGGTCAATAGGAACTTCTGGGGGTGCAACGCCCGAGGCAGGGATTTCTTGTTCTGCTTCAGTACCCTAGGCCTCGAAGTCGGGTATTTCTCTCACCAATGCCTCATAAAGTCATCCGAGGTCAAAATCGGGGTATTTCTCATGGAAGATTTGGCAAGTCAGGTCAATTGCCTGACTCACTGATGCCTCCCCTTTAGCCTCGGCTGTTTCCACTGTAACCCGGAGCCTCTCGGGTTCCCTGGCCAATCGTTTCTTCAAAATCTCCATCTCAAATTACTGCAACTCAATCCGAGACTTCAGATTGCCATTTTCGAGATTGACCCCTGAGTGAGCAGACTCGGAGGCAGCTAGCCGGAGCTCGAACCCCTCCTTTTCCTTTAACCATTCGGTCTCCTTCGCCTACCACTGAGTTCTCTCAGTGGCCAGATTTGCCTCCACCTTCTCTTGCTACTTCAGGACGAAGGCATTCTCCTTCTCGAGCTTCTTTATTTTGCTCATCTCATCCCTCCGAGCCTCTATCTACTATTTCATCTGATCGCAAGCCTGTAATCAAGGAGAAATATTAGCACTTTGAAGTTTACAAGTATAAAATAAAAGTTAAGTATTGTACTCACTTTCAGACCCCACTTGTATATGAAGTCCATGGCCTCTAGATCCCCGTCTTGTCGAGCTTCTCGATGATGAGCGGGGCCACGTACCGCCCGACATCGTTGATTAGGTCAAGTAGGTGGACAAAGTGTTTATGCTTATTCTGTGGGATATTGTCCACCCGTAATTCAGCTATTTTACTAACCTCGTAAAAGCCTCTCGTATCAGCTTTTGGGGATCCCGACTCCCCGACCCTGATCTGTTTGGCTAGTGGGCCAACCGAGGGGTCGTCTTGGGGCCTCTTTTGCCCCTCGCCCAATGGTGGCTTCTCCACCATGATACCCTTGCCCTTATCCAGGGCGACTACAGACACAGGCTCAGAGTCAGAGTCCGAGGGACCCTGGCTCCTCCTTCTAATGATCATCTCCCCCTGACCCTGCTGCTTTTTGGAGGGGGAGTTTGCTTCAAGACAGCGCCGATGAACGCCTCGATTGGTTTTTTCTTAACCAGCTTACTGAGGGAGGACAGGGCTAAGGGCTTTCCAGAAGACATCGTGGATTCTACAAAATAACATTCGAGGAGTCAGTGATATATACAATAAAATATATATAAATAATTTTCGAACTCAGGTATTCAGAAAGGAATTGTACTCTGGGCAAAATCTTTCTTGGTTAAGAATATGAAGTCCCTAGTCGGGTATGTCTTCACCAAATCCGAAGCTATTAAACTCAAATCAAAAAGCAGCCATTTCTAATCTGGGGACTGGTCCCTAGCCTGTCTAATAATTTTTAGGCTACAGGAGCTCGACTCCGACTCTCTCAACCAAAATAAAGGTTCACAAAATACGCTCGATACGGGCAGGTATGGTTCGGAGTTTCAATTTTCCCAATAAAAAACCACTTGCTCTTCCAGTCCTTATTGCTTGTGGGGTTCTCCTTAATCGGGTTGAGCTTCCAATGCCTAGCTTGGAGGTACACCCACCTAGGGTTCTTTTCAGGGTTCTTCTTGAGCACAAACATGTGATCTATCTCCTCCATGATGGGCGGAGAGTCAGATATCTGTTCCCATAATACGTACAACCCCACCAGCGTCCTCTATCTGTTTAGATTCAACTGGTAGGGGGTTATCCTCATGCGGGTCATGAGCATACAGAAATATGATTGCAGAGGCAACCTGACCCCGAGGTTGAATAACTCATCGTTGAAGGCCATTTCGCCTTCGGGAGGATGGCTAGGCATCTCGTTGGCCTCGGGGGCTCAGAGATATATGTCCTCATGGATGTTAAACAAGGCCATGTAGGCCTCTAAGTCGGTCTCCAGGATCATTGAAGAGAGCCAGTCCTGTTCACAGGGAGACCACGCCTCAGAAATTAGCTCAGGACTGACAACTAACTCCAAGCCCGCTCCTATATTGTCTCCCCCTTCAACAGCCTCGGGTCGGGTTGGAGAGCTAGAAATAGAAGTCATTTCTGCTCATAAAAATATGAAAGGGTTAGATGGTTGTTTAGGGATCATGACTATTACATTTTTCTACTCGGTCCCTATCAGACCTCCTACCTTAACTATTTCCTAATTCACCTAAACATGCATTCCTACAGTTTATTCACAGAACAGAAAACGTAGCCACAAATTTGAAGAGGAAGGTGAGAAAAAGCTTATCGAATGAGAAGTGCTGAGAGTGTTGAGAATCAACGAAGTTGGCTCGAAGTGCTCTGTGCTTGAGTACTTTTGCTTGCAAGTGAAGTTAGAGAGGGAAGAAAAGATTTGTCAAGAAAAGAATGGGGTATTTATAGACGAACCCAAGGAATCCCGACCGTTGATTCTGATCCAACGGACAAGGGAATGCCATATCATTCGAATGCAGAACATCAAGAGTCAGTTTCTTTTTAAAATTTAAATGAGGCGAGACCCACCCTGGTCAATAATTATGACGACCTGAGTATCACGATCTTCAGACTGATCTATCAATAGGGTGATGACACGTGTAGTGACGGTTGTACTCCTAAAGAAGATAATCGAAACGTAACGATAGTCCATGACAGCCGAGCAGGAGTTAGACAATTTTCAATTAAAGCCTCATTTAATTAAAAACTTGAGGACTTAGTGTTGAGGTATTTTGTAAAGGCCCAGTCCACAGGTCCAGGTCCATCAAATATACCTATTACCCCCGAACGAACCTTTGATACGACGTCGTCCTGAGAAGCTGACTACATCACATGAAAAATAACCAGATCGCCTTGGGCACTTCATTCGAGGCCACGGGTCAGAGGGTCTCCTTCGAGTTATTCATGATAAATTCGCACTCGGGGTCAGGACCTTCAACGACAAGCCTTCTGGGCTTGAGAGATCGGACTAATATATTCTTTTCAAGAGAGCAGAGACTCGCTAGCACTCAGGGTATACATGTCTCCACGACACTATGTTCTGACGTCATCAGAGCTATAGTCTGCTATATAAAGGCTTCCCGAGAATCAGGGGATTTTATTTTCGGGAAAACTAGAAGCTCCACTGGGAGGAACTTACACTCAGGGTCTCGAGATTGACGTGACAGGAACGATGTCACAGCTTCCCACGCACCCTGATTCTTACAGCAGGTTATTTTGGGCACGTCATCCATGCAACAGCACGTGTCCAATATTACGGATTTCTATGCTTTCAATATGCAATATCCAAAAATCGAGGGAAGGGGATTCTTATTCATTCGAGCATATTAAGAAAAATAGACTGGAAGATATTTTTTCGTTTTTCAGTGATTTTAGGCATCATTCTCAGCAAATTGAAGGTTCTATGCTTTTTATGTTTTTCATGTATTTTTGCCTGCATGCATGACACCTCTCTTACACATTAAATAAAACCCTCTCTAACTTAAATATTAGAAAAATTTTATCGAAAAATCGACTTTATCTCTGAAGTATTTAGTATTTTATAATCTTAAATTTAAAAACAAGAAGAAAAAATCAATTGATACTCGATATTAAGAATGACATTAATTTTTTATATTAATAATATATATATATATATTCCCATATATATATATATATATATATTCCTTGATTAGTTAATACGGAGGAACTAATGTAAATAATTAGTTCTGTAATGCTGTAAATCATCGCGTTTGCTTTAATATTAGTAATAATTACATGTAAGCCAGAAGGGTCTGTACTTAAACTTAGTGAATAAACTGAAAAAAAAAAGAAGTTATGATCTTGATTTTGTGCAAGACAAAATTCCAGGCAAAATACTAATCGAAGTTAAACCAAATTAAACATAAAACAGTCCAGCACATGTCCTAGAAGAATATAGGCTGTCATCTCAATTAATGTTGAATTTTTTTAAAATCCTTTGTAGATCCCTTCAAAACCAAAACGTAGGTTTTTTCTGTTGAGATTTTTCTCTTTTGTTTGTGTACTGAGTTCAATCATTCCAAAACACAACAACGGAGCTAACACAGATAAAAAGAATGTTGTGTTATACATGGAGCACGTGCAGTGAACATGACTCAAATAATGGGATTTCTACAACTCATGCTGATACATCACATGGAGGATGCAATTGAAAATGTTGATGTGATTTATTTCCATGTTCATTGCAAAAAGTTTGTTTCTTCAAACATAACAGACCCATGGAGAGGAAAGTTTCTGCAAAGGCGATGATGGCTTGGCTGCAGCCTACAGTTTGCAGCCAAAGTTTGTGAGTAGATTTTATGAACATTCACGTGACTGGCATGCGTCATTGTGTTTGCACGTCATCATTTGTTCTTCCTTGTACCGAAAATTTTGAGTGGTTTTACAATAATTTATATGAACTCAACTAAACCAATTCTAAATTATTTACATCCTAAAATTTCGTGTTATATATATATTTTTAAATATACACTACCAAGTAGGCCATGTGTCTACTAGAATTTACTCATATTTGTCGGGGGCCTTTCATCTTTTCTCTTCTTTTTTGACTTTTCCGTATTATAGTCTACCCCTCACCTCAAATCAAGTGCTTCCCCTCAGTCTGTGTTTTTCCTTTTCTCAAAGGATATTTTTTATTCAATTTTTCACTTTCAGTTGTAATCATAACCTCATTTCTAAGTCAAAAAAAGGTATTATATCAACATGATTGAACTGAATTGAATTTTTTTAATGTTAATGCTCAAGTTGGTAGACCAACATGGTTCTCAATTTATCATTATGATTATGCAGGCGATCCCCATCTCATGGCCATCCTATTTTCTAAAAATACAAAAAAGAAATTATTGAAGATGTTGAAAATCATCTTCAGCAATTTTGAAGTGAATTATTCAGAAAAAAGACAAATGAGGTGAAATTTATTAAAAATCTTGTTAAAAAATAATAAAATAAAGAGTAAAAATTTAACTTTTATTTATCTTTAATTTTATACCTTTTATTAATAGTTAAATTTATATAAATTTTTAATAATTAAAAAATATATCATTAATTACAAGTTTTAAACATTTATTCATATTCTATATTCTAAAATCTATTATAGATGTTAATACAAAGTAGTTTTAAAAATATAATATATTTGATGAATACTTAACATTAATATAATATAATTTTTTTTAACTATGTCTCTTGTTTTTCTCCACCCCTTTTGAAATTTGTCATCTGACTCCCACATGGAGTGGGACTATCAATTATCATGACAGCTGGTTCACATTCTTTGTTATGAAATAGAAATCATCCATATCAGTTCATCAAATTCCACCGTTTGATTCTGATATGTGGAAAATTATTATTATTTCACACACCTCTTATTTTTATATTGATTTAATTTAATTATGTTATTTTTGTATTTTTAAATGAATGGTTGAGCAATTACTTTCGTTAAAAAAAATTAAAAATTAAAAAAAAAAAAATTAGGCAACGATTGTCAAAGCTACAAACAATAAATCAATACATATTTCATCTTTTATGTGGAATCAAATTAGAGGAGTTGACCTGAAAAAATAAATAAATATTAAAAGGAAAAATAGAAATTACAGGGCCAAGAAAACGTGGAAAACGAAATCGGAGTTTACCTACCAGAAATCGGAATATCGGATGACCTTCTATTCCAACGGACACGTCATATGGGATTTGTTGAGGATTTGTTTCATATCCTCGGCCTCTGGTTAGTGGTTTGTACAATCCTTTAATTGGATCTTAGTTTTGAGCTACTACGGGCTTGTTTGATTTGTTTTAGGCCCAAACATTTAGGGTAGGGTTATTGTCACTCACTTTTCAAATCTTTTATGATTACGGTTGCATAACAAAATGAAATGAGTAAAATAATAATAATAATAATAATAATAATAATAATAATAAATTGTTATTTATAAAAAATTTAAAATAATATATGCCACATAAAATTTATTTCCTTATGCAACACTAATATTTTAAATAAATATATTTTTTAATTTTGTATATTATAAATAATTAAAATTGTTTAAATATATATATAAAAAAAAAATTATGATAGTCAAGCTGAGTGTCTGTCTGGTATTAATTTAAAGTTAAAGCTAAAACTATATTTAATAATATATATTTTTATATTATTGTTCAATATTTAAAATTTTAATCTTATAATAATTATGACTTAAAAACTATCCTATCACAATATTAAATAAAATCTATATTATTATGGCGGTACCTACAAATATTTGCAAACTCGTATATATATATGTACTATGTCAAATTAGTTAACTATAATAAATAATAATATAAATTTGAATTATGTCAAATTAATTAATTTTAATAAGTAATAATAATATTAATTTAAACATTTTTTTACTGTTTACATTTTAATTTAAATTAACAAAAAATTCTTAATTAGATGATAGTTTTATATATATATAAAGATAGATATACGATATTAAAATAAATAAATAACTTAACATTTATAATCAAACATTTAATAACAAAAACAAACATGTTATTCATATTCACACTTTAGTTAAAATTATATTTCAATCATATCAAACTTGAAAAAATAAACGCCACCTGAGAATTGTGAGTTTATTTCATAATAGAATCTAATTGAAGAAAATTAAATAACAATAATCTTAATAAAATAAAAAATTAATTAATTAAAACGGCCTAAAATTAATAAAACTTAAGTTAAAAAAAATTAATAACAAAGTCTAATAAAATAAAACGTTCAAAATTAATTAAAATTATCCTATCATTATCATTCTATTTATTTGGAGAAAATGCAACTCCAGACTAACAAAACAAAACAACTTTGTTACGAGAAGCGGTGATAATTTTGACCACAACATAAATATTTGATATAAATATAAAATAATTAAACGAATTTAAATTTAAAAATTTTATCATAAATAATAATTTTATATTAAAAAATAATAATTATATCAAATTTATATTTAATTTTTTAAATTTATTTATCTATTTAAAAATTAATTAATTAAATAAATAAATATATTTAAACGAGTAATCATAATCGTATTTAAATAAATAATTATATATAAATAAATATTAATATTTTAATAAATTTAAAATAATCAAATATTAATATTATAATTTTTATAATCATAATATTAGATATTAAAAATATAAATTTTAATTATATAAATTAATTTAATATATGTCTTATATACATTAATTTAAAAATATATGAGATAAAATACATAATATTATTTTAAAAAATATTCATTATAAAATTAAAATTTTTAATTATATTACACTTTGAAAGTTATTTAAAATCAAAATTGAAATAATGTTCAAATTTTTATTTTTAAAGTGGTGTTGAGTTTTTTTTAAATAATAAAAACTAAAAATAAATAAATAAATAATTTAATATTTAAATAATAAAATATTTTAAACAGTATAAAATTTAGATTTACTCAAATAAACTTCAAAAAATTAAAAAATATTAACTAAATTAAATAAATAATTATATTTAAATAATTAATAATGACATATAAAAGAATAACTATGTATAAATAAATATTCATATCTAAATAAATAATTATATTATATTTATATTTAAATTTTTTTATATAAATAATAATTATATCTTATTTATATCAAATAAATATTTATTATATTATATTTATATCAAGTAAAATTTGATTAGTTTATTTAAATTATTATCTCACTCGTCTTTTTTCTAAGATGCTTTTAACCAAAAATGTGATCGAAGGGTTTTGTATGGTGCAATTTACCATTCGGTATATCTTTGCACTTTTTTTTCTAATCTTTTTATTATAAGATCTAATTTTGTACTTTAATTTAAACAATTTTTTTTATTTTTAAACTTTTGAAAATATACCAAAAAAAATTAAAAATATTACAAAGAACAAATTGAAAATTACAACATAATAGTTGAAGGGTATAAAAAAGAAGAAGAGTTAATTAAAATAACAAACACAAAAAAAGAAAAAATAACATAGTCTTACCCCCTATTTCAACACGTGCAAAATATGAAAACTTAATATAATATAAATTGAAATTTATTAAAAAATAATTAAAGAGAAATTGATCGACACGAACAGGATTACCTAAAGTTCAGCTGAAGTTTTATGCCGTAAGAAACACATGTTTTAAACAAAAACACGTGTGGCTAATCAATTAAATTGGTACTTGTATTATTTCCATTCAATCAAACACGTATTAAAAAATATTAAATCAAACATCTCTCTCAAACATTACGTGTTATTAATTATCCTTGCACGCACAAATCTTAAAATTCTTTTCCATTGTACAAAATTTTGTGGTTCTCTGCTAACGTCAGCCAACTTCGGTTTGCAAAATGTTATAGTCTCTTTTTTAAAAGATAAATATATTTCCTTTATATTTTAAGATAACTTTTTTTTTGAAGTTTGAGTATTTTGATAATATTTTTATTTTTTCTACTATAATAAGTTTACATTCATAAATTTTATAAAAATATAAAATTATATAAAATACATAAAATTACTATTAAAAAATTATATAAAATACAAAAAAATTAATTAATAAATTTTATATTTAAAAAATAAAAAAGTTATAAGTTATATTTTAATTTTTTATATTTTTATAAAAGTTAGAAGTATAAGACTTATTATACCATAAGAAAATAAAAAATTAATTTAACAAGAATATTTATCATAATACTCAAATTTTTTAAAAATTAATGACAAAATTAATTTAACAAGAATATTTATTATAATACCTAAATTTTAAAAAATTTATCATAAAATATAAAATAATTATTTAATAAAATTATAAGTGTTGGGCAGGAAAAAATATTCTTAGAAATTAGTAAAAAAAAATTTAAGTAACTAAATAATAAGATATCAATATTTACGTAATTCAGTTAATATGAC
>JAVXUL010000008.1:6457800-6472179 GCA_035590515.1 Trichilia minutiflora | reverse complement strand
GCTATGGGTTCAGAAGGGGTGATAGATGGACAATATAATGAACTTCAATTCTATCAATCCAATGGTAAAGATATGAATTCTGAAGAAATTCTCCATCACAGGTACGAAAAAAAGGTCGGCCAGTTACACGGTTGTGGTGCTGCATGCGGAGCGATCTTAGGAGGTGGAAATGCTGAGGAGATCGAGAGATTGAGAAGATATGGTTTTTATGTGGGTATTATGCAACAAAATTTTGGATCAAAGAATGAATTGGAAGAGCTGAAAAAATTGGCATTTGAGGAAATCCGAGGGTTCAATGAATCCAAGCTTGTGGATACTTCTACATTTTTTGAGGCGAATTTTGATTTGAGCCATGTTCGACGGAGGGAGGGGACGTCTGTTTGATGCTGCTAAGACAAAACAAATGGAGCATACAAGGCACAGGGCAGCAAACTAACATGTGATGGTCCTTGTTCAACAAATTGTATTTGTTTGTCTGCAAGACAATTTTTGGAATTTATGACAAATTGTATTCTTCCAAGGACACAGTGTTTTTCTTTTTTCTTACGGGGTGATTTCAAGAGTAGAGTTTGCCTTTGTTATGGAATTGTAGTGTTTTTATTGGGTATTAAATATAAAAAAATGTATTAGTAAATATATTTTTATATTAATAGTTAATATATAAAAAATTTATTTTATAATAATTTTAATTTAAAAATCACCAAATCCTAATAGTAGAAGATTTATTGTTTTGAATGTTTTCATGTAGTTTCAATAATACTATGCTTAGGAATTGAATAAAGTGAGAGAGATTTCAAAGAATCATCATTTCATGCGTACTTTTTTTTTTATGTTATTAATATATTTAAAATTATTTAGATTTTGGTCCGCACTTGTGGTGAAAAAATTCCCTTTTTAGAAATGGAATTCATGGTTTCTAGCTTGTGTTTGTGCTGTCCACGTATGTGACGTTTTTGAAATTTCAGAACATTGGCACTAGTGCTGCTAGTGTCATTGCCTATTGCAAGCACTTAATCATCACTCTTGGTGAAAAATTTTCAGGTTCGATTGAGCAATTGCATGATTTGTTATTTTTCTATCCTCTGAGTATGGGTAAAACTACTAAAATTATTTTAGTTAGTTATTTTTGTTTTTAGGATGGATTAAGGTTAATATGAATAATTTATTGTCTTCAAGGATAAGAGTTGTAGATCTCATCTTTAAATTTTAGATTCTAATTTAAAAAATATATTTTTTTATAAGAATTTAAAATAATATGTAAATTTTATCTTATCCTTTAAAACGACAATTTATCAAAACATAACCCTGCTTTGCAGTTGTTTTGCTGCTGGGGTGTTACGGGATCATGAAGGTTCATATATTGGTGGATTTTCAGTTCCAATTGGTAAACATTCTTCTTTTTCAGCAAAAACGATGGTTGTGATTCATGCTATTAAGGAAGCTTAGAACCGTGGTTAACAAAGGCTTTGGATTGAATGCGAATCCCTCTCAAGGTTAAGGGCACGTCAGCAGGCAGCGCAGCCGATAATTACGTGTGGTTACAGTTTGAATTCGACTGTTCCATGGCAATGGATTTCAATCCTCAGCTGACTAAATAATTATTTAAATTAATAAAATTATTTTAAATAAGATTAGATAATTGTTAAAGAATAATTACGTTAATTCATTAAATAATTGGTATTGAGGATAATTGCAATTTGACCGGAACTTTAAATAATTGTTAAAAGATAATTACGTTAAATAATTTAATGAAATAATTGTTAAAGTATAATTACGTTAGCTAAATGAATAAAGTTGTAATTTGACGGGCACCTTTTCTTACTCAGCATTATTAGACGTCGATTCATTCTGGTGTATAATTGAATAATATAATTAAAAAAATATTTTCTTATATTACGTAATCTTTAACAATGAGAAATATTTATGTAACACAAACTCATACTTAATTAATTGTTGAGGTCTTCCTAATTTTTTTTTTTTTTTGAGTTTTTTTATTTCAAGGTTATTTGAAAAAAGGACATCGTTTGTATTAATTGTAGTATTTTAAAAATATTTTTATCTTATTATTTTAAAAATATTAATAAACACCTAATCATAAATTACTTCTTAATTAAGTGGTAAACCACCTTGATCCTTGTATGTGTCATGTGTGAGATCAATTTCTCTTATGATGTGCAAGTGTTAAATTGCTAAAAAAAAGTTATGCTGTAGCTACGTCGAAAAAGTGTACAATGATAATTGGCCATAGGAATAATGAATAATAATTATCAACTTGAATCAACAATAAAAAAAAAATAAGGGCCAAAAATTGGCCATAGGAATAGTTAATAATAAAATAATTATCAACTTGAATCAGGAAAAAAAAAAGGCCAAAAATGTTGTTAGACAAGAATAAAAGACTTTTAAGAAAGACTAAAGGAAGCAAAAGAAAACTTGTTTTCTGGCAACATTTTGAAGTGCTCGTAGCTTTGTTTAAGTACCAAAATATTAGATTATGGCGTAAAGCACAAGTTTCTATGTATATTCTATATTAAATTTGGTTTTGCCAGAGATTCAAAGCCAATTTATTTGTTAAGAGTTTGATGCTCATTTTTTAGTGACACTGTCCAAATCACTTTCCGGTTTCTACTGATGGAGAGAATGACTAACGAGTATTAAGAAGTTGTGCTTGTACCCACTGTAGAATTTTAAGTATGCCCTATCACATCTTATTCCATTTCAAGATTGGAGGTTTTGTTATCCCATTGGAATCTATATCTACTTTCTCTCAAGTGGTATTTTCAAATTATTATTCTGTCCTTTCATCTACATTCATATTAATTGTTCTTGTGGTGGATGATAGTTTATCATGGATGGACTGTTATAAACTTTTATTGGTACAAGTCATCAAACACTATTTTTTATTTTTGAAGGACAAAAAACTAATTATATCTCAAATTGGTTTTCTTTAATTTTAAAAGCATAACATACTCAACAATTAAACGATTTCATTCTATTACAATCTCAATGTCAATCATAATCTTAGTCACAATCAAAATGGGTAGGAAGTGCAGTTCTTCAATAGAGTAGGCAGCAAGAATGCATCTTCGCATCTACATTTCATTTTTTTTTTCCTGTTGTTATAAATGAAGACCAAATCATGAGAGAAATCTCTACTCATGACCAAAAGGCAAGAGCTAGCAGAGAAAACCCATATAGAAAATGTCCATTAATAATTTACTAAATTTTTTACATTAGAATGCATCTCTAATCTCATACCTGACCCTAAGCAAGAAATCTAGACAAATTTCCATGACTATGAAACCATCATAAAACCCTTAATTTCCTATGCACATAAATATTACCTAAATAAATCAAATTCCTATATATATATATGACAGCATGTAGAGGTAGAACCACCAAAATAAACTTAAAACATTACTCTAGAAATCCAGTTTTTGTTAAAACAGCATTCCTCACTTTGCTCAAATCCCTCCCTTTGAGTTTCCTTCCAACACCTTCAAAAACTGAGAATGAAGAAATCTGACTCTTTGCCAGTCTATTTGCAAGAAATTCATGGGGGGGAACCTTGCAATCAAACACATCCTCTTCTTCTTCTTCATCATCATCGTAACCATTTTCATCACCATCATCAACACATCCATGGTCATCATCATCAGAGTCATCATGATAATCATACCTGTGAGCTTTTTTCTTTGACTTGTTGTTACTAATCTTTGACCAGTCAGGGATGTTGACAGGAGCTGATTGCTGCTTGACTCCTTTGCTTTCATCTCTAGAGGAATTACTGCTACTGCTACTGCTACTGTTCTCTTTGCTGTTGCTTACTCTGGGGATCATTCTTGCAGCAGAAGGTAGATCTCTTCTTTGAACATTAAGTAGAGCTTCAGTTTCTTTAATGGACTTGCCAACCTGAGAATAATTAAAATCTTTTCTATTTCTGGTAACAGCCCAAACATCTTCTTCCTCAAAATCTCCATCTCTAAATGAACTCCACAAACCACTGTTCTGTCTGCAGTAACCATTCCTATTGTCCATTGATGATCAACTCATACACATCCAAAATACATCATCTTAAAGAGAAAAAAAATTCGAATTCTCGTATGGGATTTCTCCAAATACTGAAAAATTAAAAAAAACAAAACAGATAAAGCAAGATTCTGATGATTTCTCAACTGGGTCAAAAGCAAATCAAGCAAAAGGAAGATTCATTCAGAAAACAAAAATCTACCTTTGCCTTAATTGAAACAACTCCAAAGTTTACTAGTTTTGCTTAGATTCTAAAGGGGAATCTGCATCATGTTAAAGAAATTCACTCAAAAAGCGAAGAAAGAAAAGGAAAAAAAGAAAGAAAAACTCTCAAAGCTCTTAATCTCTTACCTGAATTGCCTGAGAGAATTGCAATGAGACAGTCTTGTGGAGAAGTATTATAGACACTGGAAGAGAAGAAGAAAGTGAAAGCAAAGAGGTACAGACGAGGACAGAAGTTCCTTTTGTATTTCGAGTAAATTGCCGTTTTAATACACATTTGGTCAAGGGAAACGGTGGTTTATTTGACTGTAAGAGAAAAAGGATTAAAGAAGAAAATCTGTTCTAAGAGTAAAATTTATTTGGGAAAATTTACAGAATTTCCATGTAGAAATCTGAAAAAAAAAAATTGTAATTTGAGTCATAACTGAATCATCCTTATCTCTGTTTTTGATCGTCAAGAGAAAAATTTAGTGTATCATCCTATGCTATGCTTAATGAATACTACCAGAGGACGTGAGATGGATAAATAAATAAAATCAAGAAGTAATTCTGTAAAGCCTGGCAAAACGTGTGAATTTATTAGGAAATCATTTACATTTAGTTATTTTGTCGTCTGTAAATAGTAATGTTTTTGTTTAAGCCAGCTTGTGGCGGCCATGCGCACGCATGTGCACATCTGATTCATTGTGCATGTGCCTGGAATTTACTGGTTAATTAGTATTTGTTTCATATGTTTTAACGTTTCCCTAAAATAAGACAAAAGAAAAACGTTTTTAAGAAATGAAATCGTATTTTAATATTCTGATATTCTACAGAGGTAGCCAGGTTCAGGGGTTCTTGACTTCTTGATACATGGCGTCTGAAAGCATAGAATAATTTCTCGTAAATAGGGATATCCTACTTCCTGAGCTGGCCTACAACAAGATTGTGGAATATTTTGAGAATGAATTAATAACATGGAAAATGACGTCTTTTACTTAAAATATATTGGCGGACTAATTAATCCAACATTATGAATTTACTAAATTAACCATCACAAAAATTCTTCATCTAAAAATATACACGAGGAAATCATCCACCATTCTTGTTATCGTCACAACTCAAATAAGGGTTATAAAATTAAAAAAAAAATAAAAAAAAATAAAAGATTTTAATTTTAATAATAAACTATTAAAATATAATCTAATACTCGTATTAATCGTATAACATGTCTAATTATATGATTAATACTAATTTTTCTAACCCCATATATTTCGATTATGTTCAGTCTTATAAAAAAAAAGATATAAAGATAAAAAATAATTTTTTCAAATAAAAAACATACAAAATTGCATATATATATATATAATAATTATTTGAAAAAAATATCAAAAACCGATCACATTTTTTAAATTTAATTAGAGACTATTTTATCTTGACCTTAGGGTTAGAATGATTATTAAATTATGATAAAAAATTAGCTATATTAGGATAAATTCATTATTAAAATCTTGACCTTAAAATAGACTCTAACCTCGAGACAAAGCCTATCACTAACATCGATTTAAAAATAATTCACCTTAGGTCAATTCATCTCAAGTTAAAAATCATACTTTAAAAAAAACACGTGACAAATTTAGATTATTTTTTTAATCCAAACTTGCACGCTAAATTTGAAATAATTACTCTTTTAATTTACTTTTTTTTTATAACGTCACGTGATCCCAGCGAAACCGCTAACCACTATAAAAATTCAGAATTATGAGATAAGGATTAAAAAATATTCTTTAATTAATTAAATTGCTATTATTTTAATTATCTCATTTTTTTTATAAATAGAAAACCTTTTAATCTACACAAGTGTTGAAAGTTTTTATCAGATAATTAATGATTTTTTATTTTGTATTTGTAGTTTTATAGCTGATCATCATTGAAATTTTACTGTTTAGTACTCCAAGTTTTCGAAGATTTCATGCATTATCGTCATCATCAACACCAATAACAACAACAATAATAATATAAAAGAGAATTATTGAAAAACCAATGAAAAAAAGAAAAGAAAAGAAAGGTGTGATTGAATGTAATAATGAAAGGGAATCCAGTTTTTGAAGCTTTGAATTTGGGCCCACGACAAACAAGTGGGAGTTGGGATTAGGAAGCAGGAGGAAGCCCTCCGACTCATTCGAAGTATTTGGCAAACAAAACGACACACCAACAAAAGAATTTATTTTTTTTGAAATTAATTAATTTATGATTTTTGTTGCCTTCTTCTGTCGTTCCGTTATAATATTTTTATGCATTGTGACGAGTAAATTTGTTAATGAGATTCATTGGTGATTAATTAAATTGATACGGATAAATTTAAAATTATATAATTAAATATATGATATTTGATTTGATTTTTTAAATATATTTATAATTTAAATGCAAAGTCATAAATGCGAGATACTATACTATATTATACTAAACTTCTCCAAAAATTAATCCAAGTGTTCTATAAACTGATTCGGATATTATAAAAAATTAATTAAAAAATTATTAATTAGATGAGGATGGATATAAAATGCGAAACGTATAATCACTAAAGTGGCATCAATTGATTGATTGAAAATTTATTGTAAAAGCGTGATCAATTGATTGATTAGACAGCAGAATTTTGTCCTAATATTAGACGTTAGGTAATGATTATTACTATCAACAGATCACGGATTCACGTTAAACAAGAGGTATTAGTGATTGTCAAACTCTTAATTATCAATATTTTTGAGTATGTCGGAGGTACATTTTTAAAATCTTAAAAATTGATTTTTATTTTTTAAAAAAATAATTATTTAATATAATAAATGAAATAATTTTTTTATTAAAATTATTATAAAAATATTTAATTTAATTAAATTAAATTATTTTTAAAAATTAAGATAATATTTTTAAAATAAAATAAATATTATCTATAGATTTAATAAAAAAATTTAATCTTTAAATTTTTTTATAATATAAATATAAATTTTTATCTTATTGATATAATTTTTAATAAAAAACTTTTAAAAAAAATCAGGCAAACAAACACTTAATTGTGCTTTCCCCTGTTAAAGATTACTTATAAAAAAAATAATAAGAAGGAATAAGAAAGCGAATCTTTCTATCATCATCTTTTATCTTTATTGAAGATGAAATGCGTCAGATTCATTTAATCCTTTTATGGAGTTGGTTGATTCCTTCCTTTGATTTGAGAGGCAGCCGGAACTTTTTCTTGTGGTGGGCCATCTATTGTCCCGTCGGCAGTATTTGATAATAATTGATAGTGAAATGCAGCATGTATCTCCATTTTCGCGTCGGTACGTCTATTTCATATTCATACCCGGCTATGGTTTATGAAGGGAAGTTCCTGTTCAAACGTCCTCAAGCCAACAGCACAAAGAATAACATAAACATATGATTGCAATTTACAAACTTAGAATCAGGACCAGGCGGATCTCAGAATAAATAAAGATTGCAAAAAAACCCGTATCCAGCCAATCCCACAAAAAAATCTGAATTTTTTGTGTGAATACATCCAGCCTGCAAGCTTAAAAAAAATAGAATATGATGCGTATTTTTAAATCCCGCATGAGCTGCGGGTTAAATATGAGTTTGATGAAATCTGTATGCATCTTATCGTTAAATTTTATATCATCAATTCAACTCATTTAACAATCTTCAAGCACACAAAAAGATTTATCAAATTAGTGTGAGTAAATTTAGTAGGTTAAGTTCATTTTAGATTAATTTGGACAAAAATTTCATATTCTTAATGTTATTAATAATTTGGCATCCACTATCATTTAGTGCACAACAATGATGAATGTGAAATGCCTACACAGAAAGAACACAAAAAAAATGATAATGAGGATCTTCGATAAGCCGACATCAATCAGAACCCATTTATGACTTGCCAAAACAGATATTCGATGTACATACTTTTGAAAATGGGACAAACTCTATCGCGACAAATCAATTAAGCATGGAAGTATTGTTCAACAATGGTGCAATAACTGCACAGCAAAACAATCTATCATGAAAGCGCAGCTACCAATCTATGGTTAAGCAAGAAGTTGAGTTTCATGAACAGTTTTAGAGACACAAAATCCCAGTAGTAAGTTTCTTGTGTTCTGTGGTTACTGGTCAATACTAAATCAGATGGTTAATAGAAGTTACACTTGATAGTACTCAAACAACGATGTGATGGCTAACATGAGAAACACAAATTCAGTGATCAATGCTTCCTTCTGCTCTGTTCATTTTCATGCTCATTTACTGATATATGACATGGTATTGACCTTTCAATTGTCCTAATACATATCTGAATAATGCTATTGTTTCAATGCCTTGATTTAAATACGACAGCCGCCAGAGAGCGTAAAGGAGTTTACTTCTTCATCAGAAAACAGACAATCTAGATTTGCATACCTCACACATAATTTTAGGTTTTGGTCTATTTCAATATTCTCTCTTTGGAGCATTCATGATTGTATCTAGCAGAGCTCTAAATAAGAAGCACTGGAACAGGGGACAACAACCCCCAGCATGAAGTAAGAAAGAGTAAAGCCAATTCATCCAATTAAAGAACCATGCCACATGGTTTGATGTAGTTGCATTTTTTACATAATCAGTGCAGTAATTTTAGCTATATTATTGGCAGCAAAGATATATAGCCATAAAAAAGGCGGAACTTTAAGCCTTACCCTGCTAAATGCATGTAACCAAATTATACTGAATTGCAGTATGTCACAGTGTGAAAGCGTGAATACAAAACTTAACACGTGATCAGATTCAAGAAACTCTTGGAATCCACCAAGAAATTGAAGAAAAAGAAAGAATCTTTAAGTCTTGTTATATTTTGAAAATAAATGCCAAGGGATGGCCAAAATGGCCTTACATGGTTTATATACATAAATATTTTCATAAATAATCCTAGCATGTTTTGGTTGCAGCGGGACATTTTGGAAAACTCGTTGCAATGGGATAGATTTTTTCGCCGCAGCAGGAGGTTTAAGAAAACTCGCTGTAACGAGATGCATCTTCTGCTCTTTTCCTCTCTTCTGAGCCATAGTTCCCGCGTCAGTCTCCTCTGTTTGTTAAAAACTTGCCTTCGAGTTATCCACAAATTTTAGATACACCCTCTACCCCGAATTAAAATATTAAAACAAGTGGGTCACGTTGAAAGTTCGAGAGATACCCATGAATGGCAAAGTAAACGACATATGTATTGTCATGGAACCTCTTTAATACTTTTAGGGTCTATACTTCTTTGACTGCAATTTGTTATAGGTTCCCACTGAAAACCTCTACTTGACAAGAACACAATCACCACATCGCCTTCTTTGGAAGGTCCGACTTATTTGTGTTTGTCAGCAGCTCTCTTATACCGGGCATTTGCAGCCTCTATCCTCTCCTTGACCACTCGTTGGATCCCCTGGACTTCCTCAACCAAGTTCTCTACTGCGGCGCTCTTAATTTGGTCCTTCGATAACTTCATTAAGTTAATCGCATGCCTCAAGATTCTTTTGAAGTTAAGTAAAAGCACAATATTTAAAAGACCATGATTCTAGTTGATCAAATGGTTAATATATTATGTCAAAGAAGCACAACATTTAGATTGCTCGTGATAATGGTCTGGTTTAAAGTGTGTGAACAGTAGCATCTCGTCCTAATTTTATCTAATTAAGAATTTGAAATCATCAATGATTTGTCTGGTGGTACTATTTCGTAGAAAAGTGAAGTAATAAATTATAGTTTTAATTCCCACTATGTCTGTGCAACTGCTAGCTTCGGAAATGTGTATTTGGCCGACGGAAGATGGAATGGAACCACCCTGAATCGGAGATTTTTGGTGTTCTCTCCCGTGCAAACCCAATCATTAAAGGATCTAATAAAGGATGAATAAGGCAGCACAGCTTTACTCCCATAAGAATGAAATCAATCCCAACACAAATAAAATGATACATGTACAACAATAAACTCCAAATCCATTCTACATAAATTTCTTCATCGCAGCTACCAAACTTCTGATTCAGGACTGATAACTTTAGTTTATTGACTGTTTTTTGTTCACACACGTTGCAATTTCATAGATATCTTTGTATTCGGCTAACGATGAATTTTCCGTGGTTTTAAATAAACAACTTTAAAACAGTAAGTCACAGTTTCAAAACCTGCTCTCTGTTACTGAAACCTAAAATATTTTACAGATATAATTTATATTTGATATAAAAAAGGTTAAAATCAAGACAAAAACAATGAAAACTGGCTTACATTCCTCAAGAATGCAGCATATCATAGAATTTCCAACTCTACTTCCTATTTAAGAGATTTGCTAGCTTTTGTAGCCAGAGCTATTGCCTTGGCACTTGAATTTGTTATCATCCACTCCCTCTCTGAACGCCGCTGATGTTGCCTTGCATTCTTAGCTCGCTTAGGTGCCAAGCGCATGTCCCTTTCCACAAAGGCTAGTCGAAATTTTTCGGCCATAGACAACTCATTTGGACTCAAAAGAGAAGAAGAAATAGTCCTTGGTGTAAACCAGGATATCGCCCATGTGCTGGGATCAATATCCTTGACAAAGGGATCGTCCATTGCAATGTCTGGATACGCTTCCCTGGGAACTTCAAATCCTCTGAATCTGAAAGGAGATCGCTTAGGATTCACCATAATACGTGGGCATTCAATGGACAGCATCTCTAATGAATCTTTGTCAATCTTTGGCTGCAAGCAAAGGTAAATGAGTAAGTTTCAGGAAAGAAAACTTTATCAGTAAGCACGGGCTAAAATCCTTCTTGAATCAGAAACATCTAAGGGAGAAAAATTATGAGCTAGAGCAGCGTCTTATATTTGGGATTTACAAATTAATCAGGCACCACAGCCTTGTGAACTACCCATAAGTGAAGAGCTGACCCCAGCTTTTCTATACCGTAAATGGTCAGATGGAAAGAACCACCTTGAAAGATAGAGAAAATTAGACAAAAGAGTTGATCTCATGTAGAATAAAAGATAGATCACCATACCCACACAAACCAGCGCAATGACTGTGCACCTTGACCAATCTCTGTGTTAACAAGTTCCTCCCAAGAATCTCCCTCCATATCATTCAGCTTTGGTTTCAAAATACCCAAGCATCTGCGTGCAGTGTGATCGCTCCTTGGTGATCCTCTGCAACATTAACTTAGGTTCATAGCCTGTTGTAATGTTTGTATCCTAGTCAAAAACCCAAACCCTGGGCCTGGTATGTACAATACGACAGAATAAACATGACAAACGAAACCTTGAAAGTTGTATACTTGAAAAATCAAGTACAATTTCTTTGTAAAACAAAGAGATGTTTTCCATTATATTAGACAATATTACATGCTATGAAACATTTACTTGCATGCAAACAAATTACAGAAATTGAAAGGTTGACAATTTAATTATGAGATAATATCTAAAATTCTGTACAACTAGGATGCTTCTACACATTCCTTATTTGTCTATTCATATAAAATTCTTTCTCGTATCTAAATCTAATGATACCTTCGCAATATAAAGTAAGATAAAACTGGTATAAGCATGTGCAAATATTTCAAGGATTAGACGATGACAGCAATATTTTATCTTCCAATGTGTTTATTGTTTTTTCAAAATATTTCAAATTTTGATGAAAATTTAAAAGTTTTGGAGAAAAAAGGAATGAAACAAAGAACATATGCATATGTCCATGTTTAGAATATAAAAATGTCTATATTACATTTTGAGAAGAGACTATACCCGCATCTCAATGTCTCTAATGAATGGCAGCGCAGAAGAAGTTCAGAAACACCAGCAGCAGTAACTCTGTCACATTGGCTGCATTGAAACAACAATCAAATTCATTGAAGAGCTCTAAAACCAAAATGGGAGTTTAGCAGCACAATTATTTGGTTAGCCAACTATTTCACAGTCAGAAACAATTATCAAAATTATGAGAAAACTATACATACAAAAGATAAAACATTGAAAAAATCATCATTAGCTAAACTTAACAATGGAATAGATAATTAAGCGCTATATTAAGAAATCAAGCATCGCATAGGATCGTCCATTCTGGATTGATGACTGTAAAACTGATGTTATTATGTAGCACCACTCATTCTACATCATTGTATTATTAGATCACCAATAACAATTTTTTTATTTGACTCTTATTTTTTGACTCAAAGGCATCATGAAAATGAGAAAAGGAAATTATAGATTATCAACTTTGTAGGATGAGAAATATGACTAATTATCCCATTTATTTAGTTTATCCTTATGTGAAACCAAGTGTGATAGCCAGTACTACAGAATTGCAATACTCTGTCTTAAAAATTAGTTGGTTTTGAACCTTGTAACTAGCTAGTTCTCTACTAGAGTTTTTTTTTGAAAATTCAAAATCTTGTACCTTATATCCACTGCTCTCAGAGATCTGCAGACTTCAGCCACTTTTACTAAACCAAAATCAGAAACATCTGAACCCGAAATGTCAAGAATTTCCCAGGAACTATCAGCTAAAGAAATGATAACATCATCAGATAGTAACTTTCTTCTCCGGGCAATTGCAGTTATAGCTACCTGTCACTCGTTGATATGAGTTCAAACATTAGATAATATATAAATTGTTCTCGGATAAAAGTTTGGAAGCAAAACTTATGAAAATGCAACTATAAAACCCTCCAATATTATAACTGGCTCAAAAATTGCATAAAACTCAGCCTCATATATAGGACTTTATATGAAAACCAATCAAAGTCCTTGCATTCCCACTCTCCTCACCTCAAATTACAAGAAAAACAAAGTAAAATTGAAGAAAGCTGCTTCAGTAAACCACCTTAATATCTGCAGGAAAATTGACCGCAATCTCACCTAAATCTTCAATAATGTCCTCCAAATGCTTTCCAATAATTCCAAGACACAGGCTCAACAAACTTGGAAGTTTTGCCTTTTCACGAGATAGTCCTGTCATCAACAAACCTCAAACAATAAGCTTACAAAATTACAACTTAACTAGCATCTCACAAGCAACCTCACACTTCTTCCCACCTCATCAAGGCAATCAAGTGCATTATTTCAACATCGTAACTAAATTGTGATATCAATACCATTCACCCATACAAACTAAATAAATTCAAAGTTCTGTTAAAGAAGCTAAAAACTTCAACCAAGCTGAACCTCGTTATTTAGAAAATACGAGACCATATTATATTTTTCCTCTTGAGTCATTTTCTACCTTTACCGCTGCGCAGCAACCAAACAGAGCATATCTGGACCGGCATGACAAAATAGCATGGAAATATAAAATAAATCAATTTGTAAACTTTAAATCTGCGTATTAATTTTCATATTTCAGTAAATTTTAAACAATCTTATAAATGAAAATAGAGACTTACTGGGATTCAAATCGTGCTTCTTGCAAGGAGCTGTTACGTTCTTTTTAGCTTCACTTCTTTCCGACAAATTTAGAACTTCACAAAGAAATTCCCGAAAGAAGATTAAAAACAAAAAACAGATAGAGAGACACGTAAGATTATTTGCAGCCGTAATTCGAAAGTAAATTCAAGGATTTCTTCTACATAAAAATAGAAGTAGCAAAGGAGAGGGACGTACTGGGATTTAAATCGAGTTTCATCAAAGAAGTTGCTATCTTCTTTGCAGCTTCGTCTCTTTCCATCAAATTTACAGCTTCAAAATGCAAAATGATAAAATAGGGATGACGTTCAGCTGAAATTCGAAAGCTGGACGACAGGACGAGCAAATTCGTCAATTTGCTCTTTATCGGTTTGGGATTGGGAGATGTCCGCGAATTTACTCAATACTCCTTCCAATGTTATAAATAGGATATCTTTGTTTAAAAAGTTTTAAATCAGAAAGTTCGCTCATTAACTGAAAAAATATTTATTTTTGTTCTTATTTTTAATTTTATAAAATTAAAATATAATTTTATTTAAATTTTAAATATTTAAATATTATTTTCTATTTTAAAAATAATTCTCTGATACAATATTATTTATAAAATAATAAATATCAATTACTTGAAATAGAAAATTTGAGATAATTTTCGTAAAACAATACTTTAATTTTTATATATTAATTCAATATAAATCAAATCCCCTTTATATTAAA
>JAVXUL010000008.1:6435467-6451120 GCA_035590515.1 Trichilia minutiflora | reverse complement strand
AGGAAATGGAATATCTGCTGATGCATGAAGTTTTCAGTTGGTTTAGACACTAGACAGGTTTGTTGGAGCAATTTATTCATTGGGATAAAATTTGCAAGGGTGCTATTGTTTCGGTAATAATCCTCTTAGGCTCATATTAAATTTTAAGTAATTTTAGGGAGAAAAAAATATGATAGTAAATTAGCAAAATGTAGGCATAAAATATAAAGAATTTGAACCTTTTTAACTTGATCATATTAGCTTTTTATAGTTTTGGAAGCCAATAAGATAGTTTCACTTGTGTTTCTCTAATTGCCCTTTAAGAGAGTGGATTAATGATTATTTTTTGGGTTTATATTCAATCTTAGGTTAGCACAAATCAATTGGATGGTGCCACTTTTCCCTCTTTAATACTTGGCCACTTATTTTCCTCAAATAGCCCACCATGTATAGTAATGAGATGGATTAATGATTGTCTTTGGTTTTATACATGATTTTAAGTTCAAAGTTAACATACAAATAATGATGATTACCATATAATGCTACGGACTATCACATGTCTAACAGGTATCCGTGAACTTTTTGCATGTTTCATTATAATCTTCCCTTAATAATAACAATTTTGATTTTATTTATGATATCTTATTGGAAGAATGAATATTTTAATAATCATGATAAAATATTTGATATAGATATTATATAATTTGTTTGGATAATTTATTAGAGTTTAGTTCAAGAGTTCGACCTATTATTTAGTATGACTATATATTAATAGGTCCATCATAAAATCTTTAAAGTGAGTTATTCAAATCTTATAAAGTCATTATCTTTTTTAAAAAAAGAATTGCGTGTGACTTGATCCCTCGACTCTCAAAATAAGAAGAAAAAGAGAAGAAGAAAGGATAGGAGAAAAAAAAGAAAAGAGATACGTAAATGGCTTAAGAAAGACTCAAGTTCAATCATAAATATACAAAAAATTCTTCGACCACTACATCATCACCAGGAAAAAATTTGATGTTTGTTATAAAAAAGTTAATAAAGATTTTTTGCATCAATATAATTTATTTTTTATTAATTGACATTTAATTTTTAATTAAAATTAAATCGAGATAATTTTGATTCTTATGTTAAAATGGATATCTCAATTTCAGAATTGAAAATAATATTTGTTCTCTATTATCATATTTGATTCTTAAATAACTTTGAATCTTATATTGCTAGCTTTGATTCTTATATTGTGATCAGTGTTGTGATCGTGGGCCGATAATTTCACTAATTTGACTTGCTAAGAAGTATGGAAGAACCTTAAACAATGTCAAACTATTAACTTTGCGGTGGAGTGAGCTTCCTAGCCTTTGGGGCAGCATCAGGTCGGTAAAATATGTACAGTAAACTATTTGTTTGATTTTTTATCTGCCAACAATATCTGTAATCGGCATGCATTAACTTATCAAAAGTTTTACACCGAAGTCCGATCAATTAAAAAAAAAAAATGTACGACCGGCCACCATAGCCGTGTGAACAATTTGGAATGATAGGCAAATTTTGGCCAGGCTCAGCTGTACTCAAAAATAGTGTATTTCTATCAAATTCACTTCAAACTTTGGTATGCATCAAAAAAAGACAATTAAAGTATAGAGGAAAACATAAAAGAAACAGAGGACCATTACTAGTTGCTCACAACCTGGCACCGAGCAAGGGAAAAAAAAAATCTAAAGCCTCAAGTATGAAATTATCAAATATCCACATTAGAATTGAAAGTCAAAGTTTTTGAAAGCAAAAGGGATGGTTGTAAGTCATTTATACCCGCAATCTTTTTACAAGGACCCTAACTCACATGCCAAGAATACAGCATATAGTCTAAAAGAGCTTGGCTTGTGGTTGGGTTCCACTTCTCATCATTGCACAGAATTCATCATAGTTGATCCTTCCATCCTGCAAACACAACAGTTATAAGAACTGATGTTTAATAATGTGAACCAAATTTGAGCTATCAAAGGTGAAAAAAAAAAAGATTAACTCACATTATCTGTATCGACTTCAGATATTATTTCCTTGATTGTGGCATCATCACCCATTCCATATTCTTTCATGGCTATTTCTAATTCATCTACCGTGATAAACCTGTACAAGCATTAAGAGAACAAATTCAGTAATGTTGATTCCTTGATCTCTGCCAAAAGCCCTTCAACTTTGGAAAACTGTAACAGAATTCTGTCTCCAAAATATGTCCTGTATCCGTGCATATGATTGTAGTTTTATATGGCTAACACAACGGCAATGGCATATGGTCGAGTGTTCTCTCAGTCCCCATAAAACATGCCACAACTGAGAGATTGTGTGTGCTCTATCACTTAAGACAATTTCTAAAGAAGTGCATACTCTTCTTAATGAAATGCAGATGCATGTCACCACCCATTGGTGGAAATCCAAATCTTGAAATTTAGTTATGCAAAGAATGCCAATGGACACCAGCCATCAATAATTTAAGAAGCATTAAAGACCATAACAAAATATGGTTCAAATTAGCCATAATATGATATTGATTCTGGTGGTTGTATAAAAATTAGAAGTCAAGAAAACAGTTAATTCTTTTAGAGTTTAGAACAAAAACTTACCCGCTACTGTCCTTATCAAAATGTTGAAAGGCTTTGTAAAGATGTTCATCCCTTTCTAGCCTGTGTCTGTGCATTGTTGCAGTGATAAATTCAATGTAGTCAATAGTCCCGTTTCCATCCACATCAGCCTGAATTGCAGATAAAGAATATCATTTGTGTATAATGTATAATGCAAATAATCAAAGGTGATCCAAGATATTCAGAATTCGATACGTGCTTACAGCTTCCATGAGTTGCTGGACTTCAGCTTCTGTAAGCTTTGATCCAAGTCGAGCTAATCCTGCCTTCAGTTCATCATAGGTAATTGTTCCACTCTTGTCAGTATCCATGTTTGTAAACATTTGCTTGAGTCCTTTGATCTCTTCGGTTGAAAGATTTTCCGCAATGACCTGTAATATTCATCATCCACCCAGTTTATCAGAATGCACCAGGACTTGCACACAGCCTAAAGAATATAGCAAATGCTGAGGAGTATGGATGAAATATTTAATCCAACACTATCTCACAGTTCACACAATATTATATTGTTTTGTTTGATATACAATGAAACCAAATACATGTATTCTCGACCTTACCTTCAACGCAAGTTTCTTTAGTTTGTTCATTGCTCTAAATTGCTTCATCCTAGAAAGTACTGCACTATCTATTGGTTTGTCTGATGCTTCTCCACCTTCCTTAATCCATGGGTGCTCTGCATAGGCAACATAATTTTGAATTATTTAGAAGAAAGATATGATAAACAAAGAAGCGATGTAATCAAGGGTATCAATTTAACATGGACCATGCCCCACATGACAAATTATACTAATTTAGTACTACAAATGATATCTCACAAAAATTCTTATAAAGTAGAATAATTAACAGCGTTCTTAGCTACATACCTAGAACTTGAGCAGAAGTAATCCGCTTTTTTGGGTCCTGAGTCAGCATTCTACGCACCAAGTCCTTGGCACTGCTTGATATAGTAGGCCATGGTGCACTTTCAAAGTCAATATCGCCTTGCAATATAGCATCAAAAATCCCCTTTTCCGTTTCTGCAGTTCACATTATTACTTGTCACTAACTACATTTGTAGTTACCACATAATAAAATGCAAATAAACAGGTGGGCATGTCCGCAATAAGTTACCAAAAGCAAAAAGAGAACTTTGAGATTTCAAAGCAAATATTTTTACCTGCCCAGAAAGGAGGTACTCCACTGAGTAATATATAAAGTATAACTCCTGCACTCCAAATGTCTATTTCTTTCCCATATCTACGCCGTAATATTTCTGGGGCAACATAGTAAGCACTCCCAACTATATCCCTGTATACTTTTGCTGGAAAATGTTCCATGAGCAATGAGATAAAGATGTTCATAGTTGTATTAGATAAGACTTTCAACAAATAGGGCTCGAATACTGTTATGGAATGTAGCTTAAATTGGAATGTAAATATATGTAATAATTAGATTGATTTAGGAGTTATGTAGTTTCCTATTATAGGTTTAACTCTTTTATATAAATATAATCCTTTACTACATGTAATATATGAAGGATTTATTCTTCTCCAGAAGTATTCTGTTTGTGTTTATGCTTACAAATACTACAGAACATGCTACAAATAAAAGAAATCAACTTTTTGCATTAACTTCAGAAACATATTCTCTTTCTACAGGTAAGGCCATAACAAAATTTGAAATTTTATATACTGACTGAAAACAAGTTTCTTTATCAACCAACTGCTGTTACAACTGAGATGTAGAAAGTCAATATCAATTTGCATTGTGGATTGAAGTAATTGACGGCCGTTTATTATTATTGCTCAAGTCACTGCCTCTGTTTTTTCTTTTTCTTTTATTTCAAAAGATTAGTCATACCTATCTACCATAGGACTTAGAACAGCTATAAGTTTCAGGAACCTATCCATAATTAAGTTAGAATCAAAATTATTAACAATTTCTATGAAATGAAACAAGAATCCACTGGCCACAATGTTCAAAATAAACATGCTCGTAAAACTACTAAAATTTGACACAACAATAAACATTTTATGAAGTAGCATCTGCTATATAGCAATCGACACAAGCTGGGTTCGTCAACTCAAGCAAGAAAGAGTTTCTTTTACCCTTCCTGCAAAGTACTGATGTGAGCTCTCTCTTACTGAACTATACTTTAAGCAACAAATTTTTGAGTCCGCCCTAATTATTAATGCAAATGATCAAACAATAGAACGAATGAAGAAATTTACCTTCTTCAATGAATACTGATAACCCAAAATCAGTTGCCTTAAGAAGAGCATTCTCATCTTTGCTAGACAACAAGAAATTCTCAGGCTTAAGGTCCCTATGCATCACACCCATAAAATGGCAAATATGTACAACATTCACAATGGACCTGCATATTGAAGCTGCGGCTCTCTCACTGTAATGTCCCTTAGCAATAATCCGATCAAAGAGTTCACCACCAGCACATAATTCCATAACCACATGCACAGAATGCTTGTCCTCGTACGCACCCTTAAACTCAACTATATTAGGCTGCCCGCTCAAATGTTGCATTATCTGTATCTCTCTTTTTATATCATCTTTATCATTCTTTGTCACAAGTTTTCTCTTAGAAATTGATTTGCAGGCGAACTTCCTACCCGTTGAATTCTCAGTACAAAGATAAGTTACACCAAATTGACCCCTACCCAGTTCTCTTCCGAGGGTATAATGGAATCTAACATCTTCATAAGGTTTACCAAGAATTGTATCTGGCCTGTGAACTGGTTGTTTTGGGCTTGAAACTGGACCAGCTGGCTTATATGGAGCTGCCGCCACCGGTTTCTCCGGCAGTTGATGCGCTTGTTGTTGAGTTGCTGCGGGTTTAGATACAATAGCATGGGTTCTATGATGGGGAGCAGCAGTATTTGCTTCTGATCTGCAACCATTACCATTACGCTGTCGCTTTGAGTCTTTATTTTTGGTTAAACAGCCGCCCATTTCTTCCTACCACCCTGGATTAAAGAGACTACAATGAATTTTAACAAAAGACAGGAACTTGTGAATTGGATCAACAATTCAGAGATTTGACTTTCAAAAGAAAACCCAGGTGAGATAAAAATGAAAAATAGATATCCAAAATGAAACCCAGATAAGGAATTTGAGAGAATATGCGAGGGATGGGAAAAAGATCCTAACCTAGGAAAGATTTTGAGGCAAGTAGATCAAAGTTTGGGATTTAAAGATGAACCTTTATAGCAAAGTCTGACAAGGAAAGAACAGATAACCAATAAAAAGATCAACTGTTGAATAATGTTGAAAACCTCAGATAAAAGCAGAGAAAAAAAGTGCAAATAATCTTCGGAAGCTAAAAGACCGCAGCTATGAAACGAAGCTGTCAAACTGATATTTATTTATTTTTCATATAAAATATTAAATATTTTAAGATTTATTTACTAAGTTCAATAATAAATACAGTCATGGCATTGGTAATGGGTAGGGATCCCAACTGCTAAGTATTTATCTTACTGCTAATAAATTTTTCTTTAGTTTTTGCTTTTATTAATATTTGTTTTTGTTCTATTTTCTGAAGTTGGATTATCGTGATTTAAGCTATTGAATACACAAGTGTAAAACGTTAATCTAAAATTTTAGACGATTGCATTTAATAAATTAAAAGAAAAAATTGTCTAACAAGTCCAAATAATAGTTTTGAATCGTTCGTTATTTAAAAATAAAATTACTCATTTGGAACAAAAACAATTATATTATACCCTCATTACCCTGACCCTCCAACACAATCACAGTAATGAACGTTCTCCATTTTTCCACGTGTACACGTCTTCAACTAAAACTCATCATCAGCGATCTAAAGCAGTGTGCTTTTCAATTTCCAATTCACGTGATGATCGCTTTCCAGTTCCAGGCTCCAAAAGTGGGCCCCAGACTTAAAAATACACGTGTCAACATGGGTATTTTGAAGAAACGTGTGGGAGTGACCGATGTGGACCTTTGGTTTAGGTCTTGTATTTTGCTTTTGTTAAAACAAGAAATGGAGCAACGCTGGCTACGCAGCCCACAAACACGATGGCTTGTCTTGGGATTCTGTTTCCAAAAAACAAAAGGCAAAAGAAAGAGAGTAGTTTTGTAGTTTTCATCTAATCACGATGAATCCCAAAAGATAAAAAAGGCATTACTTTGTGCAGATTAAGATGCCCTTTTCTTCTTCTTCTTCTTTTTCTTTTTCTTTATCCTATTAAAATTATTTATTACAAAAATCAAGGATTCCTATTGTTAACTTTTCATCTGTTTTGGATGGTTTTGTCAACATAGCAACTTGAGGCAATTGAGTTAGAAAATTAGGATGAGTTGGGGAAGTGACATCTTACATTTCAGTAGGTTAGTTTTGAGTTATTCTAATGTATAAATTATGAAATGATAATTAATATATTTTTGAGTATAAAATTGATGCCTGAAGTAATTAATGTTTACTTGTTTATTTATTTGACTGGATCATTATTCAATTTTATAATTTATAATAGGAGAGGTGGTATGAAATAAAGATTTTGGTGGTGCATTTGCTGTAACATATAATGTATCAAATTTTTTTTATTATAATCTTTAATTATTTTATTATTTATAAAAATATAATAAAAAAATTTAGTTATATTAATTCAGTCTCACCACAGCATCGTAGAATAATTGATTCAACATTTAGGAAGTTATCATTGAATTGTAAGCCATAATTAACACCATCTAGCAACCAATAAGTGTAGTATGGTGGTTACAACATATAAATAATAATTGTTTCGAATCTATTTTATATTCAAACCTTTATGAATGTATTTTTTATAAGAGTATGATATAATTATGGGTTTTATCTAAATTACTTTTCTCACGTTATAACTGCTTAATGCTTGTCCTGTATTCATACCTTCAAAAATACTCTTATGTAACATGATTGTTATTTAATACCTGATTTGTATTCGAACCTCTAAAAATATATTTTTTATAAGAACTTGATATAGTCGTAGATTTTATCTGAATTGCTCATCTCACGTTATTGTTTAATGTCTGTTTGAAGTTAAGGGGAATAAGATTTCTTATGTATAAGAAAAAAAAATCTAATTATTAAATGTATTTTTCATTGTTAATGTCGCAGTCCAGTAAACTTTAAAATGCATTAGAAAAAACAGTATATAAATGAAAATCATGTGCTTTCAAGCTGGACACGTTTGCCATCCAAACAAAAGTAAACCCAGGAATTATGAATCTGCAATCATTGTTACATTATTAAATTTTACTTACAACAACTCACCGATTCAATTATAGAACAGGCTCATGATAACATATATTTCTCTTTTTTCTTTTAAATAAATAAGATTATAACTACTATATAGGTTTGAAGGTTGACTTCAATTCACATTAAAAAAAATTTAAAAGGACAACAAGAAAACTTGATAGTTAGTGAACTTGGAGACAAATTCAAAAGCAAAAGCGCTTACAGAAGATCCTTACAAAGCGAAAAATGAATGCAGAGGGACTAGCTTCACTATGATCAAACAATATAGTAAAGAAAGGAGCAAACACATAAAAAATGACGGGCAAAACACAGCCAACGGAACAAACCACAATAGCAAGAGTCAAATCATCAGACAACATCACGAATAATCTGGTGATAAATAATAGTATTAGTGATACAATGCCGATCCATATCAAACCAATAGCCAATAAAAATATGTTCATGAACAATCCAATTGACAAAGCCAACATGACCAGAAGACAATAACTGCATCCATCATGGTTAAAATCATCAATATGGTATCTGTTATAATAAATAGCACGAAACCTGCTTTTCTAACCAGAGTTGCCACGCTCTCATTTGGACTATCACTTTTCTCACCCCTGAAATGGCAAAAGCTGCAGTGAATGTGAATGTGACTATCCAGTCGTTGAATAAAGAAACCTGGGATGAGATCTATCAGATCGGTCGCTTCCGATGAGATGTGACGGGGAGAGGATTTGCCTACCTCCGCCGGAAACTCAATGGATTTTGGAAGGGATGAGGTTCCGCCTCCGGCACGCAGCATTTTTGAGGACTGAATTTCTCTATCGATTTTTGGCATGTGAGTAACGAACGAGGATTCGAAACTGCCAGTGTAAAGCATATACCTTTGAGGTCCCTCAATTCGTTGTGCACTTCAGGGCCCTATCAACTGCTCATCCTCTTCCAATGTCAACAAGGGATTCCCTCTCCTTCTCTCTCTACTACTCAAATGAGTACCGATTACTCTTCACATTTTGGCTAATGCTCCTATGCTTACGCGTTTCGCCTATCAATGTTGTCATCACCAAGAGAGTTTGAGCCATTTCTTTACCTTTCCCAGTCCCGTCTTGGTTTATGTCTCCAATTTCAACGAAAACCTTACTTTCTAGAATATATTCTGAACACACAACTCGTTTTGTATAGGTAGTTTTCAGTGTTTTTAAGATTAAATACTGAAATGCAAAACGTTTGTACGTTACAAAAACAAGGAATAGCAAAGCAGTAAACAACTTACAAGAACTATAACAAATAGTATCCACAAATAAGTAATAGCAAAACAGTAAATAGCTTACAAAAACTATAACAAATATTATGCAACTCAAAGTAAATTATTTCAATTCTCAGATTTGGAGAAACTATCTTTCAAAAGACCATATCACAAACCGAACAATTGCCAGAGCAGTATTATTGTTAAAGTTCTTCGCCTTGATACTCACACTCGTATTTTTGGATAAAATATAGATCACATCACTATACAAATTCATGGCAACCAGGTGTAAAGGGTATTTCCATCCCCATCAAGCAAGTTAAGAAATCGTCCATCTCCTGCCATCTCACAAAAAATAAAACAACGTCTGCATTATCATATTGAGCTGCAAGATGGAGGAGACTATATCATCTATAGTCAAGAACCTTAATGGCACCTCATTGAGATGCATTTTCAAAACATTTAATTGGTCCTTTTCATCCGCCAAGTGAAGAGGTGTTTGACCATGATGATCACCTTGAGATGCAAGTGTAATATTTTCAAGGTTATATTATTTATCAATATTAATGCTATACTTCACCTTGATATTGATGGGCTTGTGATCCAAATATTTCATTGGGCTTGCTGTTATTTGTAAATGGGCTGGAAACGTTGCAACAGAAACAGATGAAGCCTTATACACGAGTATATTGTTTGTA
Source organism: Trichilia minutiflora (assembly GCA_035590515.1). Lineage (NCBI taxonomy): Eukaryota > Viridiplantae > Streptophyta > Magnoliopsida > Sapindales > Meliaceae > Trichilia > Trichilia minutiflora. The sequence continues at coordinate 6,441,328 of JAVXUL010000008.1, read as the reverse complement.
TGCTGGTTTCTTGACAGGAGCATCTTCTTGGTTCTTGATCTTTTTCTTGAGTCTTTGAAAAACAGCTGTATTTTTTGAGTCGAATATGTAGCTGGGTTTGAGAGAGAGAGAAAAAGGGGGCTGTAATGATTCTTTTCAGTTCAGAAATAATAACACAGAAGCATTCTTGGAAGCTTGGTGTGCATATTCTTTGTATTTTCACTTTTCTGTGATTCAGTAAGTTTGCTTAATCTTACTGATATGCTTCATATTGATGTGGGTGTGAGTTTGAAAGTATACGAAGTTTTTCCTTGCTGTGGTGGTTGAGTTCAAAAGCTGGGAGTGCTAACAGATATGTTATAGTCATATGACGATCACTTGATATGCAAGTGAAGTGTAACATTAATACTGATAAATAATATAGCCTCGAAAATACTACACTTCTATATTAAGGTGGTCGTCAAGGTCCTACACTTCTTTACTTGACAGCTGAAAATGGTCAATTAAATATGTTGAAGATGCTTCTCAATAATTATCCAGATACCATTGAAGTTCTTGACGGTAAATAACATAATCTCCTCTATCTTGTAGCTCAATATGAAAATATAGAAGTTATCTTATTTTTTGTGAGACGACATGAGATGGAAGATTTGCTCGACTTATCTGATGAAAATGAAAATACCTCTTTATACCTCACTGTCATGAATTTCCCAATGATGTGGTTTATATTTTATTCAAAAATAGAAATATGAATATCAAGATGAACAACTTTAATAATGATACTATACTGACAACATTGACATTTTCAAAGATTACAATAAGGATATACAAAAGGTATAAAATTTTAAATTTTATACTGGCATCTAACTTCTACGCATTATTAAAAAAGAGAGTTGACACTAAACTATTGATATGAAGTGAATTAAATTTATAGTCGATTGTGTGATATTGTCTTTTGAAAGATAATTTCTTCAAATTTGAGCATTAAAATAATTTACTTGCAATTGCACAATATTTATCATAATTCTTGTAAGCTATTTACTGTTTTGCCATTATTTATTTGTGTACTATATAAATGTTATACATTTCGATACTTAATCTTAAAAGCATTGAACGCCGTTTATACAAAATGAGATACGGGGTAATGACACATGTTCCCCTATTGTTTGATGTAAAATCCAAACAATAGGGGAACATGTGTCATTACCCCGTATAACATCCTTTTGAATGGTTGAAAATCAATCTCAGCCATTCAATTTAGAAAATGGATGACTGAGATTGATTTTCAGTGTCATTCAGGGGTGTTTGGATTTTACACTAAACAATAAGGGTATTTAAACTTATCCCAATGAGATATATAAAAAGTAGGATTTTCATTGGAATTGGAGGTATAAATAAAGATAGAACTGGAAAAAGGAAAGAAATGGCTCAAACTCTTTTCGTGATTGGCAACACTGGTAACTACATTCGCATTTATTGTAGTTTTCGTCATTCTAGGAGTTAAAAAGTGATATTCTAAATGAAGTTATGACAACTCTAATAAAAACAAGTTTTTGAGCATTTATTATAACAGATACCATGATCATAACTTCATCTATGAGAGTTGCAGTTATTATGTTTTTTGTCATGTTGGCTTCTAACAACTAAATTGTTCATTAACAAACTTCCGTTAACCATTAGCTTGACATAGATCAGTCTTGTACCAATGGTACTAGCATTTGTCATCGGATTGTTTGTTATGTTATCGATCCGATGATTTGGCCCTTACTCTTGTGGTTGATCCATGTCCACTAGAACAAAGACATTTAACAATGATTGATTGGGTTCTTGTACAAAATAATATTAGCCTTGTTTCTCTTGCCTCAAATTTAAGAAAAAAAAAATTAGCGTTGATAAATAATATAACCACAAGAATATTTCCCAGCTTCACCTTCTCCAAACCATTTCGTTACATCTATCCCAAAACCATTATTTATTTGATAATTAGGTGAGTTTAAACATATTATGAACTCGGCAGTTTAACAAATATCTATGCAGTTCCACAAAGTAAAGTAAATCCGTATAGACAATAATAAAAATGAAAAAAAAAAAAAACATTTTCTCACCCAGCCGATCTCAGAGGAAACTAAAGTATGTGAGCATATTTAAGTAAACAGACAACCTATTTCAAAAAAAGCAAATCGGCCATCAAATAATTGTTGAAAAATGGAAACTAGTCAAAGTCTTGAAGCGCAAGAAACCCAAATGCTAACCATAACAATGGACGAGTTATTGGAGGTAAATAAACAATTCAAAATCATTACGCGAAATCGCTGGTGAGAGGGAAGGAGAAATGGGTTTAACTGGAAAAAGGAAGAGAAGGTTCAAGTGCCATTGTCAACGACCAAAGGAATTCCCATTCCCAAGAATACACTCTTAAATCTTAACAATTAAAGGGGGGTTTGGAACCGCGTTGGACTTTGAACGGCATTTTAAAATAACTGGAAAACATGTTTGAGAGAAATATTTTAAGAATCGAATTTCAAGACAGAGTGTGAGCCCCGATCAAACTAAAAATATCGTTCAACAAGGAAACGAAACATATCCAGTCAGGTCAAAAATACCCACGAAACTTAAACATATAAATTGAAAAAAAATTATTAAGCAAATGCACAAATAAGCTGAAAACTAAATGAGAAATCAACAAATATAAAATTATCGATATGGATCGTTTTATTACCCGAAGTAATTCCCGAAAGATCGAATCTTTCTTGTCATAAGAATCTCAAAAGACCGATTTCTAGGTCTCTTCCCGTCGATCAAGACATGGTTTTCAGAAGAAAGTGAAAGCGAGAGAGAGACTTGGTATAACGAAATGGGACAAACCCAAGAAAACTAATTGGAGCTAACAGAGAAAGAAAGTAATTTGAGTTAAGAAAGTGTTTTCAATCTTTAGGTTTGTTGATTTCCATCGAGTTGTTTTTCACAGGAAGAGAAACGCAGAAAAGAACCAAAAGAGGACGAAGAGCAAGTAACAGTCTGCATTCATTTTCAAACCAATTGAGTCGAATTGTTCGTGGGTTCATAAACCTTGATTCAAACATATGCGAATGCGGATTTCTCCGAACCCTTGCCATATTAGCCAATTTATGCCCAATTTATACCGTGCAAAATTTTATTGATTCCAATCATTCCAATTTTTTCCAATTTGAATTGACTCCGGTGTTTTCAATTTTTTCTATTAGAAAAAATTGGAATCGATTTTGATTTTTTAATTTTTTTAATTCAAATTAGATCCGTAGATTGCCATCCTTTTCCATATTAGACTCTCTCTAAGGACTCTTTGAATCAGCAAATTTAAAATATGGGGAATGGCAAATGTCCCGTATGCGTAATGAATCACAGCCATCCATTACACAAAATAAATAATTGTGATTTTATCACGTATCATCATTTTTTCTAAAATTTTATTTGATGATTTAATAAATAATATGATAGGTAAGATCTTCTAACACTAACAGAAGAATACAAGTTATAATATGAACACGCAGGTATAAATATGATTTTAAAAAAGAGGGTCGATGATGTTACTGAAGCAGCACGTTGTAACAAACTGACAATGAAAAGTATGCAACATATCACATTTAAGCAGATTAATAGTAAATCTCTAAAACAATATTTACCAATATCCATAAAACAAATTAGCTAAAGATTGAAAATGTTATAAACCGTTTGTTTCGACTTTTCCACGAGGATAATCCGGCCATTCGACTCAGTCTCATCCAGGATTATAATTGCTGCATCTGCATCTTCATCTCTTTCCAAGGACAGAAATCCAAATCCACGAGAATCACCAGATCTTAAAACATAGAAAACAAATATAGGGCTTAAACCAACGGATGAATATAACAAAATGCAGTTGCAGCTGCTAAACAAATAAACATCTAGCTAGAACAAAAGGCATTAGAATAAATACAAATTGGTGGCGGGCACAATGCTGATATGAATCTTATCCCAGAGATGCCTATATTAGCAGATCAAACATAAACTATTTGCAATAGGACAAGTGAAGGAGTTACCTCTTATCCCAAACAATGCAAACATCACGCACACGACCAAACCAGGAAAACTTCCTTTCCAAATCTCTCTCAGTTGTCAAAAAGTTAAATCCCTCAACAAAAAAATTTTCCATGGTTTACCTAATCCAGTTCTCCGATTAGGTGGAGGTGACCAGGGTGACTGCCTGGGAGTATAATGACTGGAGTGATATCTGGGAGAGCGACAACGAGAGTGATATACAAAAGGAGATTTTCGCCATCTTCTCCTGTAGCCGAAAAGACTGAAATTGTCAGGACGTTCAAAAACAAAAGATGATAACTAAAGATCAACCTTAGACAACAAAAGTGGAAAAAATAAGACAATAGGGCAAGGGGGAGACAAATCAGAAATTCCTCCGCAACTCGACTATGAAGGGAGTCATGGTCCACCTCCCTGTTACATATATTAGGGATGCTTGAATGTTGCTTTTCGTTTGCTGCCCCAGGCTCCTAATAGTTTCTTTGTTATATTTAAATAAAATATTTAAAATTTTAAAATTTAAAACATCGAAAAAGAAAACTAAAAATGTGTAATATAAGATTCAAAATTTTAAACTATAATTAAATTTTATTATATATTTTATAATTAAAAAATATTTTTATATCACATAGTTAGTTAAATTATGTATAATTTGAATTTTATAAAAACTTAAGTGACATGCATTTTTAATAAGGGTAATAAAATTTAAAACATATAAATTATATTAAATTCATTATTTTTTATTTTTTAAATAGTTATTATTATTATAAACTTGGTCTTCAATAATATTATTATCTTAAATGATAAGAATATGTATATGTATTAACAAAATTTAATCTAATTAAAATTATTTTTACTTAAGAATATATATTTTTTAGTTTAGTTTATTTTTCAAAAGGAGTTAATTTTTATTATTAGAATAATTTTGATGATCTTAAAAAAAAATATTATTTATTATTTTACAAAGTTTACAAAATATATGAAAATATTTTTTTTTAGCATGATTAAGAAGAGTCAGGTATATAAAAATTTTGTTGTAGTCAAATAATGTTTTTTGAGAGTTGAAGTATCATTTAATTTGAATTTTCGTATTGTAAGTGACCTTTATTTAAATTTTAGGGCTGATATGATCTTGTTTTGGTTTTAAAAGAAATAATTTATTTTGAAAGTCAATTTCACAAACAATATAATATCCCTTGGTCTGGACTCTGGAGACAGATGATATGATTTCATAATCCAAATATCGTCTGAAAGTGGGCGACCTTAAAAACTGAAATCAAACTTTAACATCCTTCGCTTAACTCATAATTCTACCGTTCTTTATTTTATTTTATTTATTTATTTATTATTTTTTCCTTATAAAATTTACTACTATAGAAATGAATCAAATTTGAATAGTAGTATTTTGAAAATTGGCAATTTCAAATGGTCGAGAAAACTAAAAAAACATTTTTAACCTATGCTTTGCTGTGTTTGATTTATGAATATTTTTTGAATTAATGAATCCTAGACTTTCAATTAGATGGAATCTGGTGATTTAAAAGGGAGAATGACAGACTATGATTTTTTAAAAACCAAATGTTTCTCTCAAAATATTTTAAACAAAATCCTTCCATAATTTTTTTAAATAATAAATATTTTTATTAAAAATAAAAATATATATTTCTATTATATAAATCTCTAGTTTTTATTGTACAAATTTCTTACTTTTATCATATAAACCTTTAAATTAAAATAATTAAATTTTTTAAAAAATACTTTAAATTTAATTTATAATTTTAATACTTTATTTTATAATATTTTCTACTAAAAAAACTTATAAATTA